>PQWD01000572.1:25902-214709 GCA_019425675.1 Leucinodes orbonalis
CCGCACTGGGCCCCGCGTGGACGACTAAGGCCTAAACACCCTATACGGGTAGGCTCGTGCCCCTCGGTGGGGACGTTTAATGAGCTGATGATGATGACGGGACGATATCTGGTACTGTGGTGGTACCTATCTAGACGACGACAAACGAGTTTGTAACTGGTCTATGGTCTACTGCGTGTAAGGGGGTCGTCAGAGCCTCGTTGGCTTTTCGGAAGTTAGCTGAGAGCTATCAGTGCTTGCCACGTGCGCGGTGAAGCTGAATGCCACCTGCGTACCAAATAAAGGAAAGTCTATCCGAATATAAAAGAAAAAGGGTACTCGGATCTACCTATAGATGATAGCAGGGACCCTTATATCTATATTTTTGGAACCAATATAATATATCTTTACGCATGATCAATAAATAAATCGAACTTCCGATAATGAAAATTCCGTATACACTTAACATTACACTCACCTCTCTGTCTTTTATCCTATCGCAGTCCTCTGGTTGACAGGTGATTCCCTCATTTGCGCCAGATATCCCGGTGCCCCGCTTTTCTCATCCAGCGACCTTTCAAAAGTCGTCGGTCCATCAGGTCAGAGGACATCCGCGTCAATCATATCATTTTCCTTAATAGCATGTCATATTGCAGTATACTAGTACCTAGTATGACAACAAGTTCAATTAGTGCATATCTAATTTTCTTGACACACATTGGCATAAATAGCACCCAACTTTCTTTGAAAACTTTCATCATTAACGACAGACTCGGTAATCGCAATTAATGATAACAAAGTGAAAACTGCACTTGTAAATTGTGTTTGGAAAATCGAACGGATATTAATTGAATGGGTACATTATCCATAATCATCAAATCTCTCTCTCTGTCTTCAACCTATCGCAGTCCACTGCTGGACATAGGTCTCCCCCATTTTGCGTCAGATATCCCGGTCCTCCGCTTTCCTCATCCAGCTTCCACCGGCGACCTTTCGTAAGTCGTCGGTCCATCGGGCCGGAGGGCGTCCAACGTTACGCGTCCTAATTATCAACTATTACCTACATATTATTAAATAAAATGTCTGTTTGTTATATAGAAAAAATGTTTTTTACTACATGCATATGAATATACGGAGCATAAAGCAAAATTACGTTATTTAACTGTTTTGTCTGTCTGTTTGTCGGTCTATCTGTCTGTTTGTTCAGGGTAATCTGACTGAACCGATTTTGACGGGCCTTTCATTGGCAAGTAGCTGGTGTAATAAGAAAAAACTGAGGCTACTTCTTTTTTAGAAGAAACTTTTTATTTTAGGAAAATCAATTATCAAGTATCTGCGCGCTTTGTGAAGCGATTTTAATAGTTCTGACACATGGAATAAACACATAGGCTAAGTTTTACTGCGAATACAAATATTATAAAAAAATTGTACGTCCATGTCTAGCTTATAGAATTGGCACATGACATAGATTTAAATACAAAGCACCACGCCGCATGTCAAAAGCTACAAGACAACAGAAGGTCACATTCAAAGGACCGTCTCGGAAAAACTCGCATTGAAGGTTTGCGAAATAAATATTTTCTCACTGTGTTATGCAAATTTACGCCTTGGTTCTCTATGTATGGTAGATTTAATGGTCGATGCTATATGTTGTACGTCATGGAGTATAACAGTGATGACATGTAGGACGCGACCTTGAATTTGTTTTTAAAAAACGTTTTAGGAATGACAATTGACATTATATGCATTTTATATTAGGCTAAAGAAAGATGTAAAGTTAATCTCCGCGTCAAAACATCTTAGCATAGGTATTATGATGAGGTTTTTGCACTGTGTGATCTGAGGGTCGTGGGTTCGAATCCCGCGGGGAGAATGCATAGTAAATGTTATTCTGCATTTTTTCCAATGATATTCTGTATATATATAAAGGTAGGTACGCCATCCGTGCCTCAAAGACGAACCGCCGAAGAGAGTACAGTTTGTACTCTTTTGTTTAGGTAAATGTGTTCGAAATTCGAAATATGTGTATGTGTGCTGTCACTGCATCCGGAACACTTTTATCGATTGTTTTGTGAGCATATCACGAATCCATACTTTTATACATCATTTGCGTGGTCTATTCCTGCTCAAACTCAGCCTAGCAGTGTGGGAAAGCTTTCCTGACGATGTTTTCCTAATTTTCGAGTTAACTAAAATATATTACACCCTAAACACTTAAAAATAAATAATTAAAACTAAAAAATATAATTAAAAGAAGTCCCTTTCGGCAAAGTTCCGAAAATACTGGCAGCGTTACCCTTTGGATTGCCAGACTGATTCTTGTCCAAGGTAGCTGCCAGATCTTCGGTCACCTGTGACGTCGACTAACCTTTTGGAAATTTCGAGTTATGTCTAATTCACATTGATTGTAATTTTTAATTTGTCTATTATTGTTTTTAATTTTAATAAAATGTAATTGTGATTTTATTATTGAATTTCTTAGTTAACAATTGATTGTTAAGTTATCAATTTTAATAAGTTTTAATATGGGTTATGTGGCCTGAAAATAAATGAATTTTAATTGAATGTGATGTAGGAAATGTTTTAGTGTGTTTTTTTTCTTTACATCAACATAAAATTACTTGCAGTTGGATGCTCAGCAGCGATACACGCTGTTCCAACGTGGGCTATGGGAAGCAGCTCAGCAGATACCCCGAGGGTCTGTGCGGGACTACTCCACCTTCAGGCAGCTGAGGTTGCTCTCCATCATTGGCCCGGCTGCTTTGCCTCCTGACCAGCTGGATAGGGTATAATTACTTTTTTTACTCTTTACATCTCTCATAAATAAGTGATAGACCTTTTCTAGTGCAGTGTTGGTGGAAATTTACTACAGTACCTGTAATTATTTTTCACAAGCACTGCTCTGCGCAAGTCATCCGAGAAGGTCTTCTGTACTTTTGTTTAGGATTTAGGTACTAACTACAGTGCTTTCATGCCGATACACAGAAGTGCAAAACACTCCTATTTCACGGGGTGGATAGACACACATGACGAATCTATAAGGATTCCGTTGTTTGTGTTTAGCTGCGGATCTCTAAAATAAATAAAATAATAAATAAATATCGACTGACATTCACACAGCGCCATCTAGCCCCAAGTTAAGCGTGAAGTCTTATTATGGGTACTAAACAACGGATAAACATACTTTTATATGTATATTTTTTTGGTAATAAATACATATTATACATAGAAAACACCCATATCATTACAAACAGTCATGTTCATGCACACAAATGCTTGTACTGCCCGGGGATCGAACCCGGAACCCTTGGTGTAGTAGCCAACGTCTCAACCATCACATTTAAATGGGTCATCAAACCCGTAAACCCTTGTTTACCTCATTTCTCAAACATTTCACCACATATCGTTTTTGTATCGTTAAATTTTCTACGACTGTAACTTAAAAAAGTGTCCCTTATTTTTCAGTACAATCGCCTAATAAATGACATGCTGGCTGTATACAACAACGCGGAGATTTGCGCGTACAACGAGCCCTTCAAATGCGGACTCCACCTCCAACCAGAACTCCAGTTCATCATGTCGCACTCCCGCGACTGGGACGAGCTGCAGCACGTGTGGACTGAGTGGCGAAGGAACACTGGCAGGAGGATCAGGGATTTGTACGAGCAGTTGGTGGATTTGACCAACCAGGCCGCTAGGTTGAACAGTGAGTTTGATATTGTTAACATTTTATTTTCACTTGAGCGTCAAATACCGTTTATAAGGTTTTCTACGGGGGGTTTTAATTATATAAATAGTTCACTTGTCGTCCCATGAATTACACCTTCCATTGAGTATATAGGTAGTATAACTGACATTAAATTGACTTTGTTTCATCATCAGCTCATTAAACGTCCCCACCGAGGGGCACGAGCCTACCCGTATAGGGTGATTAGGCCTTAGTCGTCCACGCGGGCCCAGTGCGGATTGGACGACTTCACACACAACCTTCGAATCTCTTCGCAGGCGTGCATGAAGGTTTCCTCACGATGTTTTCCTTCACCGTAAGAGCGTCGGATAACGTACATATATTTTTCGAAAATTCGAAAATACATTGGTACGTGTCGGGATTTGAACCTCAGCCCTCCCGGTAGGAAGGCGACAGTCCACAACTGAGCCACCGACGCTCTTAGGTCTTCTGACTTTGTTTATGATCAAATAATTCATTGCAAATATTGCAAAGTCACCGAATATTGGATACCAACTTTAACTCACAATAAATACGCAAGTTTATCCTTGATTAAAAATAACTTAAATTGACGCTTGATCGAATTTCTGAACAATAATATTTTGTTCCTGGGTATAAATGTATTCGTTTAGTAATATTCATATAATTCAATAGTTTCATTGAGTAACTTCACTAATAAATACTTAAGTTCTCTAGCAATGATTAGGAATAAAGATTTGCAATAATACAACTTGTAACGCCTTATCATCCGAAATAGCAAACTCTTGCTTGCTTTGAAAAAATGTCTTGAAGTTTACTAACGGCTAAACGTGCCTCCGAAAACGAAGTGATTCGGAAAATATTTTGACTGCCCATCTGATAACCGACCGTTGCTCTGGATGCTTCCCTATTCAACCTATCGCAGTCCACTGCTGGACATAGGTCTCCCCCATTTCGCGCCAGATATCCCGGTCCTCCGCTTTCCTCATCCAGCCTCCACCAGCGACCTTTCGCAAGTCGTCGGTCCATCGGGCCGGAGGGCGTCCTACGCTACGCTTGCCGAGACGCGGTCTCCTCCAGAACTCGTCTGCTCCAACGGCCATCGGTTCTGCGACATACGTGACCAGCCCACTGCCACTTCAACTTGCTGATCGGCGGGCTTTGAGTGACTTTGAACTTGTGAACCAATCCGCAGTCAGTGTCCATGCTCTCAGCTGCGTATGGATGCTTAATATAGACAATTGTCAATCAAATGCCAGCATTACATCATCGAGCCCCATGTATATAGATAGAATATTAATGTATTTTATATCCATAGTACCTGAAAAGTAGACATACATTTCATGTGTGATTAGGTATTATATATTTCAAAATTATTTACTTTCAGACTTCACTGATGCGTCCGCATATTGGATGTTCCCGTACGAAACGGCAAACATGAGACAAGACGTTGAAGAAGTCTGGGAACAGGTATAGTACACTATCAGACATTTTAATGATAACTTTTTTATATTATAAGTGTACAGGACGGTCAAGACGCTCACCTGATGGTAAGTAATATACCTGACATGACTCAGCGGTATTGCTTGAGGCCCATAACTGATAGACAGTTATTATTCTCCATCAATGCCGCACTGCGCCCGTCACCAGATACACCATATGTTAGGTCTCTTACACCCAGTAACTTTACTAGCTTTGACTGGAGTACCTATTGTGAAATAGTTAAAATCTTATTTTCACTCACCACTGTATTAGAAAGAAAAAAGGAGGTATGACATACTATATCACTGGATTTTTCGGTCGTCGCATAATATGGACATGACTTCGCCGCCCAATGTTCAGGGATTTTCTGGCATTATTTCATTGATAAAGATTAATCAGAAATACTTGTTTGGCACTTAGCATGTTCAGTGATTGTCCGCTCAATGTAATAATATAAAGCTCAGATTAAAGAGATATATATGTTGTTGGCATTTAATTACTTGATTTCATGCTTAAGGCTTTAAGGCTAGAATGAAAACACGTTAGGCATTAAAAGAAGGATTATTCTTAAAAAGGCTATTGCTGTAGAATCTTGTTTTGAAAAAATCTTTAATATTGAACGACCTAATACTTTTGTAATTACTCGTTCAAAAATCTGTTTAAGTCTACTGTGAGACCTAACTGAAAAAGAGGAATTTTTGACTTTGAACAACATACAAAATGGCTCACATAGAACCTCTTCGTTTCCAGGTCAAGCCCCTCTACGACCTGCTCCACGCGTACGTGCGCCGTCGGCTGCGTGAGACGTACGGCCCAGAGAGGATCTCTCGTTCCGCCCCGATACCAGCCCACGTCCTCGGCGACATGTGGGGCCAGAGCTGGGCCGGGATTGCGCCCTTCACGCTGCCATACCCTGGCAAGACGCTGGTGGACGTCACGCCTGAGATGGTGCAGCAGGTGAGGGAGAGTGAATTGAAAACTTTAATGTTGATATATCAGCATCAGCTTGTATCGTCGCCACAGAGGGGAACGATCCTTCTCAGAAAGAGTGTACGCGTACCTGCGGATTGGCGAAATTCATGCACAACTCTTGAATCTCTTCGTAGGCATGTGTGAAGCGTCAGATAACTTCAAAATTCAAAAGATTTTTGGCACGTGACAGGATTCGAACCTGCTTCCTCTTATCGGAAGGCAATCATTTACACTAATAAGCCTCACTCTCAATGTTGGAAATATGGTATTATAATATAATTTTTGGTGGCATTCCTTTAATTTTTTGTTAAATAAGTTTATGACTTCGTGCACCGTCTACTGCTTCCTTTTGATTCATTCATTACATTTTATCTCAACAATCCATTCATCAATAAAGTCTCATATTCATGAGCATTTCATTCACATAAATACTTCAATGTTCCGGCTACACTCCATTATCGGTATTCCAACTGGCTGAGGAGTTCTTCGTGTCAATGAACATGTCCGAATGCCGCCAGACTTCTGGGCGCTCAGCGTACTGGACCAGCCGCGACCGGCACACCACTGCCAGCCATCCGCCTGGGCTTCTGCAACCGTCATGATTACAGGTAATTGGCAGTTTTTCGTCTTGATAGTAGCGTTAGATTAGAATACGACTGTAACTATTTTATTCTTCTTGGTGAAGAGGTGGCTTTAAGACAACACATTCAACTAGCTATAATAGCGCTTTCATATTTAACCTAACACCTATAACATTGCTATCTGCCAAATCTCTGCCTACAACGTTGAGATTCAGCAAATCCCTTCACTATCGTTGAGGTAGCTCTAAGTCAAGTAGTGAACTGTAATCGATACCCAATAAAATAAGTAAGAAGTAATTTTTACTATCTGTTCCATCCTACACCCTGTACATCACGGAACAACGTTTATCTGTTCCACCTTTCACCCCGTTTAACCGGCAACACAGTTAAACTAAGATCTAAATACTTATCATTTACAACCTGACAGCCTAGTGATGAGCTAAGGGCCTTTATCATGAAGGAATTTCCCATGGCAAGCGGATTGGAGATACCTACTCGTACACAGGTTTGGATATCGAGAGAGCACTAGTCTTTCTCTGCTGAATGTTTTTTCCTAAGCGCATATTAAGGTAACGAATAGAGTATTTGGTCCACTCAGATTCTTGGCTCCCTAAAAATGAAGTGTACATTGGACCCCCAACGAAGTCAATATCGGCCCTTGGGGACCAGAGTGGATTTTTTATGAAGCCAAGTTTTGGTTTCCTATCAGACCCAAAGTACAGTTGCAATAATATGTAGGTATGATGGCAGTTCTATTATTGCTATGTCATCTTGCAAATCTGCAGATGGTGCATTATAAAGTATTGACAAGCAGCAGTCCTGACTAGCAGCAGACAATATTTCGTAATATGTAAATGTGCATGGAATTCATAGAGAATATCATCACTTTCAGAATTAAAATGTGCACGCACGTTGACATGAAAGACCTTGTGACTGCTCATCATGAAATGGCTCACATCGAGTACTTCTTGGCGTATCGCAATCAACCCAAGGTCTTCCGCGACGGAGCCAATCCTGGTAAGTTTACTTTACAGATTACTGAATAAATAAAAATTTATATTCACAAATTTCCAGAATCTTACGCGCCATCTAGACCACTGCTGCAGTCAGACAGCCAAGCGTCGACTGTAAGTATCTTTTAGGGTAGCTTGCTACAAGTAGCGAAAAAATAATACTTGGTTTACCCGAATAGAAGAGTTTAAGAATGCCTTTTCTTCCCTGTAATGGATATATGCCGACTTGAAAGTATGAACCTCATGTATGTTTTGGGTTATACATAAATTTGTTGTATATAATTTATAATGTCCTAGACCTTTCTGATTCTAGATCATTTGTAGATCTCAAAAACTAACTATCGAAACATCCAAGAACAACAAAACATGTTAAGAAATCACAACGAGAATGAGATTAATCTCAGATAATCTTAATATAAAACAACTTGATAATAAATCTTTGGATGATTAATAAATAAATAAGCACTCCAACATCCCTATTAAAGGATAAAACAGAAACAAAATCAACAACTCAACCATTTATTACGCACAACTTAAAGTCTAAACAAAAGCTAACAAGAAGACTAGAGCTGGCACCGCAGCGTGCGTACGCGCATCGTTACAGAGATCCGTGTCGCACGAGCAGTAGGTCACGAAGAGGTCACCGGTGCCAGACTGGCGACGGCATGAGTGCTCACTGGGCTCATCGGGGAGGTACCCACACGTGCGTACCACCCGGACTTTTCCGTGTACTGAAAAATAAACAAAATATTGAAATATCTTGACGATAGGCTTGTAACTGAGTCGTCTAGGTATGAAGAATACTTGGATGGCCCGAATCGACCACGGTCGCTTAGAAAGCCGGCGTCGCCGCGTGAGCGGGAAAGATTTATGGTAGGCTCATATTAACCTTTCTCCCTCTCTACTTTTCTTGTTCTCGCTACCCTCGTAAGGTTGGCAATACACTTAAAAATGGTTTTTCGAGTGTCGATGGGTGGGCGGTATTACTTATCATATCATTAGTTGAATCGCCTTTTCGTTTTCCTAGCTTTGCAATAAGGAAAAAGGGATGACATTGCCCAATAGCATCCTGTGAATTTAGAGTGTTGCGCTTATGTCTTTTCGGAAGGGGCATTGTAGCTTGAGAAATCACTGGATAATAAGAGATCTAACACGTCATCTTGGGTGACGGTCGTTTGTTGTGGGCAGTTTTGGCAAAAGAATATCATTTTGTACACTTATTGAAACAGCATTATGTCCACGGGTAAATCAGTTTACCTGAATTAAAATGACAGTAATTTGTATTAAATTTAAGATATTTTTTCAAATCTCATATAGAAAGGAAATTTAGTGGCAGTGAACACAAAGCAGAAAGATAAATAACATTAAAAATTTTATACGGACTTTTAGCTGTAAGCCTCTGATGGCATTTACAAGGCAAATTAGTTACTTACTTTCCATCTTAATGGTGCGACAAATCGTAGGTTCCACGGGCTCTATATGCTCAGGTGGATCCCTCAAGGAGCAGTTCACAACCCAAGGCTGAAGGAGTCAAACCCTCCCGCTCGAGGGTCAAAGGCGCTGTTGCAGTCGTAGCAAAATATTGATGATGCTGTAATTCAGAAATACAAGGGTCAGAAAATAGACGACCATATAAAGAAAGCCTATAAAGATAGCATCACCCTATACGGGTAGGCTCGTGCCCCTCGGTGGGGACGTTTAATGAGCTGATGATGATATAAAGAAAGTGGGTATATGCTAATAAGAGGTGAAAAATTGAGGATTTACACAAATAGCCTGAGAAAAACATAACTTGCTACTACCACTGCTACTAATTAGTAAGTAGTAGGCTCGACAGCTCGAGTTCTGGGATTTACGTGAGTTTATTACTTCTGTGTTTAGCTGGTTATAAAAGACTAACTTACTACCTAACTTTTCCCACTAGAAAAAGAGATCTACTATCAATAGTATCTTTGGTTATTTTACTACTACATGTAATACATATCAATACATGACTGGTTGTCTCGTTGACATCCTAACCTAGGTCTAGCTTTTTCGAAAATTGATTTAATATTGAGGGTCTTTCAGCCTTCAAAATGTAAAATGAGCAGATGAGGTTGTTTGGACCAGAAGTTTAGTTCGAAATTCCTTTCAAAATGTACTTATTTATATAATAGGTATTATGAGTATAATATAGTTGATTTAATATAGTAGAGCGTCGGTGGCTCAATGGTGTGGACTGTCGCCTTCCTATCGGAGGGTGGGTTCAAATCCCGCCACGTACCAATGTGTTTTCGAATTTTCGAAAATATATGTACGTTATCCGACGCTCTTACGGTGAAGGAAAACATCGTGAGGAACCTTCATGCACGCCTGCGAAGAGATTCGAAGGTTGGTGTGTGAA
Source organism: Leucinodes orbonalis (assembly GCA_019425675.1). Taxonomy (NCBI): domain Eukaryota; kingdom Metazoa; phylum Arthropoda; class Insecta; order Lepidoptera; family Crambidae; genus Leucinodes; species Leucinodes orbonalis. The sequence continues at coordinate 36,019 of PQWD01000572.1, forward strand.
GTCGTCCAATCCGCACTGGGCAGCGTGGACGACTAAGGCCTAATCACCCTATACGGGTAGGCTCGTGCCTTCGGTGGGGACGTCTAATGAGCTGATGATGATGATGATAGTTGATTTGCTTAAGAAGGTTCGATTCAAAGGTTATGAGGTTTAAATTTTCTGTTACTGACCTGTGACTACATGTTAAATATTAAAACCTTGGGTGAGGTAAATTTACCATAACTTTGTATGGTAACCATACCATACGTATGTATACCATTCTTCAAATTCATATAATTTATACTTAGTAACAAAAAACTATTTCAAATATATTGTTCATGAGGTTAGTACTCGTAGGGTTGTCCCTTCTCATATTACTGCTTTTAGTTTGCAATAAAAAATTGTGGTATTTCCAATTAAATTCAAAAAAGACATCATTTACTAATTTTTCAAATTACAAACATTGACATAAAAATAACCCGCGTGTTTTTAAAGGTATTAATGAATGGGAAGTGTTCAAAACAAATGTGTCAAGTTTAGTCCATCGCGGCAGAATAATCCAATTCGTGTTATAAGGATTCTTACACTGCACATGAAGTTATTTGACCTAGATTGGGGTTGGTATACCTTATGAAGAGGGGTAGGGTATATATGACATTCTAACAAACACATTTTAATAACAGAAAAAAACTGGTAATATAATAATAATAATTTACACGAAAGTTTTATAAGAAAGAAGGTTTGTTACTCTTCTCTAATCATGACAGCATATAATTATTTTTCTGACCTTTAACATTTAATCTTTCCGTCCGGATTGCTTAATGTGACTCCATGGAAGAATAAATATTTTTTTAGTTTATCACTCGTTTTAACAGTATCCTCATGGCCGTTTTCCCTTGAATCCAGATACAAATTAAATCTTATGTAGACGTCAGTTTTTCATATTGGGTAAATAATAATGGCAAAATACTAAAAGTTTTATAAAATCTTCCTTAGTGTCCGATCACGGTTTTTAAGAACGTATATGTCAAATTACGCAATTTTTTAGCCGTGCGTCTATCAAATATTACACCATGTTTGCTATCTAGTTGTCTGCGTAACCTACCTTGGACCTTATGGGTGGGTCACAGCTCAATCTTCCCATAGCTCATACTTATGAAAAGTCTCAGCCCTTCAGTTAGCTGTTTAAATCCGGGTGAGTTATTTGATTGCTGGCTGCTTAATTGCTATTTTTCACCAAATTTAGACAACACCAAAATGATTTATTAAAAATATAGAATAGAAAACTTACCATATTTAACTTGATACACAACGATAAAGTTACCACACAAACAAATGAAGTTTAACTCTCATATCAGAACCGAGAGCCAGTGGTCGACAAGCGTTCGTCACCAAACTGAATTACGTGGTAGTACCACTAATTAAGTTACCTGTTTGTTTCTATAGTAAGGTAGCGTTATAGCGTTATGGTAACTTTGTATACAGGGTGATACCATAGTGTAGAAAATTATATTTTATTATCTACTGAAAAGTAGTGTGGTGTTTCTGAACGCACCCGGAACGGGGGGAAAATATATGCGAACTGTCAACATGGCTAGGTTTTTGGCGCGCTTGCTACCACGCTTCATACTTGTACTAATAACTAGTCATTTGTGTTGTACAATCGTATTAACATATACAACGAAGCATCTGTGTGTCATTCAACCTTAGGATACCGACATACGTGGGTTCGACATACCTACAAATCGGACTCCACAGCAACCCGCTAAAGTTGTGTATTTGTGGTATTCTATAATATTGTAACATATATATACAGGGAAATAGAAAAGTTATGAAAATGATATTATTATTCGATCTACGAATCTGGAATACATTGCCGGCTGATTTTTGATGGAAGGTAGAATTTGATTAATATGTTTCCAGAAAAGTAAAATTCTCTCTTCAACCTATCGCAGTCCACTGGTCGCTGGACATAGGTCTCCCTATTTTGCGCCAATATCCCGGTCCGCTTTTCTCATCCAGCTCCCACCAGCGACTTCCGCAAGTCGTCGGTCCATCGGGCCGGAGGGCGTCCTACGCTACGCTTGCCAAGACGCGGTCTCCACTCCAGAATTCATCTGCTCCAACGGCCATCGGTTCTACGACATACGTGACCAGCCCACTGCCACTTCAACTGCTGATCCGGCGGGCTATGTCGGTAACTTTAGTTTTCTTGCGGATTAAATCATTTCTGATCTTATCCTAAGAGAGACTCCAAGCATAGCTCGCTCCATTGCGCGTTGAGTGACTTTGAACTTGTGAACTAATCCCGCAGTCAGTGTCCATGTCTCAGCTGCGTATGTTAGCACGGGTAGGACGCATTGCTCAAAGACTTTCGTCTTTAAGCATTGCGGAATAGTTGACGTTAAGACATGACGTAGCTTACCGAAAAGTAAAATTTATTCTTTTTTATTATTGCATAACCGGGTAAATAAGCTGACGGTTCATCTGATGATAAATGATACAGCTACTTGTGGAACTTCATAGCTCCGAAGAAGCAAGGAGTAAATTGGAAATATAGAGAAAAATCTTTCTTTCTTTCAATTGTATATGCTATTGATTAAAAACTTTCTGAACTCAAAGTTACGACTCTGATTTCCGTATTCTGGAACAAGACTCAGGCTTTGATATTTACTTAAATAGTTAGACAGGGATAGCGCTCTATACAATAGATATCGCCATCCCATTCTAACTTAATTTAAGTAGAGATCAACGTTGAGTCTCGTTCTAGAATACGGGCCTAAGAGATTTATAGCTACTAACAAAACTATATCGAACATAACTCTTTATAACTAAGGAAATAACTGCAAAATTTACGTCACCGCTCGTTACCAAGTGAAAGCGATCTTATGTTGATCAGAAGTGATTAGTGCTCGACTGATCTATGGAGGTGTTTAATCATCCTGTGAAACTTGCACTTCTATATTTTTGTCTTGATCTTAAAACTACAACAGCAGCTTTTAATTGGACAAGAAAATTTTTGAAATAAATTCAATGATTTCTACCCCTTGGCAGGTGTGCTTTTGATAGGTAATAGAGCTGTGTTCCAATATCCACATAGCTGTGCGGGAAGGCCTGTACCCTTCAATGGGCAGTTATACGCCGATGATGAACTTAAGGTTGAAACAGTTTGGTGTGTTCCTAGCGGAATACAGTAGAAAGTTCTTTAAGCAAAAAGTTTGAATGATTTTATTAGATTCCATCGTCATTGACAACACAGCCTTATTATGTTCATTGCTGAACGAAGGCCTCCCCTAGTGACTTTCACGCGGACCGAGCCCTAACCACCGACATCCATCAGCTATCCTATAACTTAACCAGGTCATCAGTCCATCTGGTTAGAGTTAAGCCTACGCTGCTTTTTCCGTTACCTCAAGTTTTCTCAAATGAATATCTCATCTTGTGAAGAGTAGCTTATAAAAATTACTATAGCAACATGAGCTATTGAGTTATAACACTTATATATTGTGTAACATTAGAGCGCGTGCGCGCATCTTAACGACAGTGGATAACGCAGACATAGTCAGTAATGGAAGAGTGTTTCCAAGCAAATTTTTTTTTGGTATCCCTTTAACCTCGAAGATATGTCCATAGTTATATCAACGTTTAAGATTATTTAAGTATTATTACCCTAGATTAGTAAAGGATTATTACCATAGATCACAGCTTATTCCGATCACTACTAGTCAGATGAGGCGGCATCTTCAAACCCCATGAGCGGCAATAACTAATAAGGACCCTAATTGTTCTTACCTTAACTTTGATGTTATCATATAGTGAAATGAATTATCTGAAATAAAAATCCTACAATCAAACAGATTTGACTGCACGATTTTCAATCCTTCCATAAAACAAAACATATGACTGGTAAATTTTACTATTTAGACACAATTACGAGAACGATTGCGCATTTTAAAATTAGCGGATTTAACCAGTTCATATCCGGCCCTGAATATGATACATAGTGACATTAATGGTCCAATACCAATGTTCTAAAGCATACGTAAGATCAACTTACCAATACCGTGCACAGTAAAAATGCAGCCTTCCGCGCCGTGCTCCGTTTCCGCGTCGCACCGCTTTCTCTCACGACACCCAATACTTGCATCTTACATCGCTTTGGAATAATTAATTACCTCTTACGGTGAAGGAAAACATCGTGAGGAAACCTGCCCACGCTTACGAAGAGATTCAAAGGTTGTGCGTGCCAACCGATCCGGAGTGGGCTCGCGTGGATGACTAAGGCCTATAATATACCCTACACGGGCAGGCTCGTGCCTCGGTGGGTACGTATAATGAGCTGATGATGATAGTTTTAACTAGGTGGTAGACTCGATACTGAGTCGTCTATGTAGGTACCACCGCAGTGCCATCGTTCCGTGAAAAAAGAGTGCTATGCACTTTTGTGTTTCGGGATGAGGGCACTGTAGCTAGTGAAATTACCGGGTATAAAAGGCCTTACATCTGTTGTCTCCGGTGACAGTGCGGCATTGATGGAAATAATAACTATCTATCAGTTGTGGGCCTCAAGCAATACCGCTCACTCATGGTCAGACGTATTACTTAACATCAGGTGAGCGTCCTGACCGTCCTGTTCACTTGATAAGGTAAAAAAGACCTAGGTAGATAGAGTTACTAACTCGTTAGCTGGCTTCGATCGAATGGTCATGCTTCTATAGGATATTTGATACATTGGCAAATGGTGCGGAAGCCGAGCATCCTTCATTTCACTCGTCTTTGGTTCAACGACACTTAAATTAGTACTCGAGATTGACGCTTATCCGCTCGACGACTAATCGCGGAAAGACAGAAAGTTCCACCAAAACGACCACATAAGTCCCACTGCGAAAAAGATATCAGAATATATGTAGAGCCAAGTTTGAGCTTCACGACCTTTTTTTATGCGGACTGGCACAGAAGTCGAGTTCTGCGCCAGAAGATCGAGGCATCGGCGCGGATATGTGGGACTAGTTCGCCGCTGTGAATTTACTCACCAAACCCCCCTCCGGTGTATCCTCATCCGCCCATGGGTCGGACACTCCGAGTTCGCTTTTGGCCATCCATCGGAGTGTCCGGGCGCTCAGTCCAGCCTTTGCCGGGCCACAGCTGAACGACCTAACTCCACCGACCCCTAACTTCAACATATCAGTAAATATGTACGACAATATACTAGATGATAATTTAAAATTGTATTCAACCTATCGCAGTCCACTGCTGGACATATGTCCTCCCCATTTTGCGCCCGATATCCTGGTTCTCCGCTTTACTCATCCAGCCTCCACCAGGCAATGATGTAAAAAGTATAGATTCGTGATATTTTCACAAAACAACTGAAAAAAGTGTTCCGAATGCAGCGATAGCACACATACACATATTTCGAATGAGCGTACATTTACTTAAGCTAAGAGCCCACAACTGTATTCTCTTTGGTGGTTCGTTTTGGAGGTAAGGGTGGCGTGTTTACCTTTATATATACATAAGTTCATTGCCACCATGTAATAAAACTTACTTGAAAATCAAGTGATTCGCGAATACTCGTGACGGGCATAATGACAGTGTTATTGTTGGTACGTAACATATTGTTCTATTCTAACTACAAATTTTAAGACTGTGTTCTGTCATGGCCTAGTTATTATTTTGAATTTCTTTCTTTATTGTTCAGTTTCCGCACGTTGGATGTTATAATTTTGGAGGGTTTTAGATGTTGGGCTATTAAATACAATGGTTAACATGGTGACTATTTAGTATGTTGAATAATAAGCTATCTTAATCGAAGTAAAAGCTGGGTATTTCTTCTCTTTTGATCCGTCGGTGGCTCAATGGTGTGGACTGTAATTGCCTTCAGGTCAGGAGGTCTTAGGTTCAAATCCCGCCACGTATGTGTTTTCGAAATTATATGTACGTTATTCGACGCTCTTAAGGTAAAGGAAAACATCGTGAGGAAGCCTGCGCACGCCTAAGAAGATATTTAAAGGTTGTGCATGAAGTTGGCTAATCCGCACGGGGCCCGCGTGGACGACTAAGACCTTTACACCCTTATACGGGTAGGCTCTTGCCCCTCGGTGGGTACATCTAATGATGATGAATCTCTGAATAAATAAATATCCACCCACATTCAAAAAGCGCCAGTTTATTCTACTAATTGCCGTCATGGTCACTAGACCATGAAGCCCACTAGGGCAGCATTCGGCCGCGTGACCCCGGAAGTCGTGTATTCAAATCCCGCCCGGAAACAGCACTTTGTGCGACTGTTCACTAGTTTGGTTAGGACATTGGTCTGCCAAAATTACCTAATTATCCAAAAAAAACAATATTCCGTGCTTCGGAGGGCACGTTAATCCATCAGTCCCTGGTACAATCTAAGGTTGAACCCACGTGGGTTACGGCTCTTCCCAAAACCATGTGAGAAGGCTTGTGCCTGTATATATATGGACAGGGCACAATATATATATATATATATATATTTCTTGGGTGCTTCTTTCTCAAAATGCCAAACCACTGAAGCCCTATGTTTGTATATTTTTTGACGTTCACAAGTGCTTTTGCCTAATTTGAATAAATTGATTTTGACCTTGTCTTTGTAAAGAGCCGTTGTAGGCTGAATTTACTGACTCTGACCTTTCTTCCAGGCTTCCACGAAGCGGTAGGTGAAGCCATAGCACTATCCGTGGCTTCACCACGCCACCTCCAGACCTTGGGGCTTGTGCAGCGTTCCGTAGACGATACGGCCCACGACATCAACTACCTGTTCACCCAAGCGATGGACAAGTTAGCCTTCCTACCGTTCGCCATGGTGATGGACCGGTGGCGGTGGGATGTGTTCAGGGGATTGTACGAAGGAGCAGTACAACGTCATTGGTGGAGGCTCAGGTTGGTAGCTTAATTTGCAGTAGGAATTCATATATATTGATGATTTGGTGTAATGATTGAGACGTCGGCTATTACACCAATGGTTCCGGGTTCGATCCCCGGGCAGTGCAAACATTTGTGTGCATGAACATGTCTGTTTGTAGTGGTATTCTATGTATAATATGCATCTATTTACAAAAAAAATTAATAAGTATGTTTATCCGTTGTTTAGTTTCCATATTACAGGCTAATGCTTCATCATCATCATCTCATTAAACGTCCCCATCGAGGGGCACAGCCTACCCGTGTAGGGTGATTAGGCCTTAGTCGTCCACGCGGGCCCAGTGCGGATTGGACGACTTCACGCACAACCATTGAATTCCTTCGCAGCGAGCATGAAGGTTTCCTCACGATGTTTTCCTTCACCGTAAGAGTGTCGGATAACGTACATATATTTTTGAAAATTTGAAAACACACTAGTACGTGTCGGGATTTGAACCTCAGCCCTTCCGGTAGGAAGGCGACAGTCCACACCATTCAGCCACCGACGCTCTAATACAGGCTAATGCTTAGTTTAAAATTAAAAAAAGCTCCTGATAATAATATCAGGGGATGAGTGGAATGCTTAGTTTGCGGCTAGATGGCGCTGTGTGAATGTCAGTGAATATTTATATTTATTAATATTTAAATTGATTGACTGTCTTTTATAAACGAAATTATAGTACGTTTATCCGATGCTGTTGGCGGCGGAGGAAAACATCGTGAGGGCACCACGCCGGCGAAGAGATTCATATGTTATGCGTGTAGTCGGCCAATCCGCACTAGGCCCGATGGCGTCTAATTGAATGGCTAGACGACCCATTTGGTGTCGGCCGCAACACCAAGGGTTCCGGGTGCGATCCCCGGGCACTACAAACATTTGTGTGCATGAACATATCTGTTTGTATTGGTCTGGGTGTTTTCTATGTATAATATGTATGTATTGTATGATTATCCGTTGTTTAGTACCCATAATACAGGCTTAACGCTTAACTTGGGGCTAGATGGCGCTGTGTGAATGTTAGTAGATATTAATTTATTAATTAATTAATGGCTGCAACATATTTATCACAAACAACCTTAGATAAACCATAAACTTGCTATCTAGCATCTAGATTGTGCATCTGCACAATCTCACACACATAGTCCGCAGCAAATTATGCCCATCCGTCAGTTGAGCAACATTTTCATAATTACGTCGCTCGCTACATGTCATAGTGACATTGTAGTATGCTCGTGCTTTTGCTCTTGTACCCTTTTAATGACTTAAACTTTTAAACCCTTCAGGTCATCATTTGTACGTTTCATTTGTTCTACGGAACGGTTTCACGGAACTCTAATGAATTTTATTTTGTGTTCTGTTCTAAATTTGAATTGTTTTTGATTTTCAAATTGTCTCGATCAAAGCTGCCAGCGATTTCAAATGTTTAGACTTCCAATTTTTCTTCTACAAATGGCCACTATTTTGACACGACCTAACTGGTTACACGTCAAATTGACCGACGGCTCACTCCGCGATTGAGTAATGAAGACGCGCATACATGCCATAACGTGACCTACAAGCCGGTGATTAGCCCGGCCATCGAAGCGTGGACTTTACATCATTTCGTTACGGCTCCGTTATCTAATATTGATAATGTTTCTGATTTTATTTGATCGCTGTCATTTGTTTTACGATTTTTGATACTGATTTTGACTGACTGACAGAGAATCTAAAAGATATGTTGACTGGCGCATTAACAGAGCTTCATCAATTAGTCAAAAAGACATAATTTTCATATTTTTTCTATAGCATAATATCGCAGATCACTACTGAACAAAATGAAGAGGAAATAATTTTGAGATTAAAGTGGCCAGTACGACGAAATGCCAATTTCATCTGTAATGACCTAATCACTACATAGTATAAATCAAAGTCACTTTTTCTGTCCTTATATCCCTAGGTACGCTGAAATCTTGAAAACTACGTAACGGATTTTATGCGGATGGTATGCCTATTATCAGCATTGCACCTGTGTGAAGCCGGGGCGGGTCGCTAGTATAAAATATAATTCAAACGGTAACTTATTCCATAGCGTTGTTGTGCGAGAAAAAATATTCGGCAAAATATATTACAGAAGTTTTCATTCATCAAGAACGCATGAAATTTCGAATTTGCCTCGTCGGCAATGTGGCAACACGAAAAATGGTAAAGGTTTAAAATACTTCTTACAAACTTACCAATTTTAACTACCACCATCAGAATAAAAGCACAATCAATAAAAGCGAAGCAAGTAAAGCCATGTGCAACAACGGGTTCGGTGTGAGAGTGATGGGATTGCGGTCATCAGTCGCCCTTGACTCACTGACGGGTTCAACCTCACACGAAAGTGAATCGGTCGTGGTACAAGTCGTAAGATATGGCGAGTAATATTTTTTTGGGCCTGATATCGAGGGCCTCAAGCCAAAGGGGCGTAAAACTAAACGCATTATTATTTGACCAACCGTTTCTAAATTAATCAATGCACAACCTAAACTTTTTTTAGTCACATTAATATAAAATCCAATATAAATACACACGCGAATTTTTCATAATGAAAGTACACTGACAAAGATATAAAGTTTTCACTGAAAGTGGTAATATTTATATACGCCCCTTTGGCTTGACGCCCTTACTTGAATACTGTTGTTGCAATGTATGTTTCGAAAACAATATCAAGTGGTACGCCCTGCGAAAAGCTTGTATCGAAAATCGCTGAATCGAATGACGGGCTCGCGAACACGCTATCTCGAAATACTTTTTATCTGTTAGATCGATAGTCACGGTTTCGAATAATATTATTGTTACTAGAGTGCCTTTTCAAATCTGTCGGGAAATGGGAATCGAGCTCAAGATTTCGACGACACAGTTACTATAACTACCTAAGAATGTTTTTAATACATTGAATTCTTTTGAGTTTTAATGAGTACATAACAAAATTTAAAAATAATTACAAAAAAGTATTGTACTTTTTTATCATTTAGCAGTAATATTAAATCTAGAAAAATCTAATTCTTTGCATCAACGGCATTATAATATGGTAAGATCAAATCATTTATTTGCTAAAGGTATACAGGGTTACTGACACAGAACACTTATTAAATATCTTATTATTAGTAATAATTTAATTAGTTAAATACGCTTCATTGTTTTTCTTGTACCACACGCAATTTTCTCGAACCTGCTACGTTCTTCTGCCATTAAATATGGTTTACCAATTGCAACAGATCACTCATGAGTTTGATGTCGAACCGACCGCAATACACACTTATCGGCTATAATTTATAATTATTTCTTTGTTTTAGGGCACATTGCAACCCATGGCGTAGGCGTATTAGTTATCCCATGAACGTAAAAAAAATACGGATGGAGTCTCGTTGAAAACAATTGTGTGTCAATGTTTGGCCAGATTTTGTGTAGAAACCACAAAATAAGACATTGGGCGCGCATAGGTCAACAGAGCCATAGGTTAAGTTAGGAAAAAAGCTAAAAACGAGCATGGCTTGTGTTGTGAAAAATCGCAATGGACAAAAGGATAACAATAAAATAAAATTAATATAAAATTATAAGCTGCTTACCTATTTTTATCTTTATATTTTTCAAAAAACATAAAGAAATTTTTTGAACTTCCCATCATAATTGAAGAGCATAATATGGACAAAAAACCTTTCGACGATCAAGTATTACAAATAATTGGAAAATCTATCCCTTAACTGGTAGTCTCACAAATGCTTTTATTGATACTTTAAAGTTTTCTAGTTGACTGATAAATGCCTACCGAAACAACGGATATTTTAAAAAGTCAGGTTATACATAAATAAGTGACATGATTTAAAATAACCTTTAGAAAAACCATTAACTATAATTAGTTTGACAAAACTTGAATTTTCAGAATGGTTGGTAAATTTTAAAATAAGAATTTAAAAGAAATTTTTTAGTTTATACTAATAGTGAACATTTCTATTTTGCTTAGGGAACAGTATCAAGGTATCAAGCCTCCTGTTCTCCGTTCGGAGCTGGACTTCGATCCTGGTTCCAAGTACCACATTCCGGCTAACATTCCCTACATAAGGTAAGTTTTGTTTAAGCATTATAACAAAAAAAAATACTAAATTCTTACTAGTTAATGTTTGACTTCAACCTAAATGATAATTAACACCGACGGTGCATGAAATGATCCTTAAAAAACACTCATTTTAAGAACTTGATGCCTAAGGTTTTTAATCATTTTAATTTATATGTTACCTACTATATCAAATTAACAAAATAACCCATTTAAACTACGAAGGAACCCTAATGAAGTTTATTCAAAATATAATTAATTAATCACAAAGTTTAAGTAACCTAGATATTAACAAATAATCATAATAATTAATCAATACTAACAACTAAAAACCTTAATTAAACAGTGTAAACTTAATTTTATTATACGTATAAAAGCTAGCTTTTAGTTTTTTCTACCTATTTAATGACCATCAAACAAACTCACTACTTACCTACTTAAATTTCGTTAACAGATCATCATCAGAAACAATTGACAAATCTTTAACTGTTTTTAAGTTAAACATGTCCCTTGAATTGAACAACACATTTCTGTATCTATGTATAGGTCGGTCTAAGTAGTAATGATATTTTATAAGAAATGAAATTAGTATATTTAAAAGTTACTAGGTGATCACAACACCGCACTTTCTTAAGAAGAAAACCCATCTTAACGTTCTCACACGTATTCTGCATAATTATAGACACGTCATCTGCCAGTATTCACCCACAACTCTGTTGTAACATGTGAAAATTCGGCCTTTACGGTGTTCGCTTCCGTACACAATGGTCGTGCAAAAATTGCACAAAGATGCCACATTTCGGTGTTTAGTAATTGATATGTTATGCGCGTTATATTATCACTAGATGTGGCCGTTACCGTGGGTTTACGTAAAACAATTGCGCAACTAGTGCAAGATCTAGCGGTTTCCCCTACTTGGTTATTACGAGGAAATTAATTCTGGGTTCCTGATGCGTAGGCATTGAAGGGTCATTGCGAAAGTATCTTTCCTTATCAGGAATATGCGTTTGCGGTGGTTCAGCTTCCGTGTTTGCATTAAAACGGTTAATGTTTTGAATCTATAGTAAATTTATATTAATTAGGTCGAGAATGTTAGAGGTTTATTTTACTGCATCATTATTGTGAAATTGTGTAAGACTGAGGAACGTAATTAGCTTTACTGTAAGCTGTTAAGTAAGCCACAATATTTATAGTGTTGTATCGTTAGTTGTAACTTGGTTGTGAGCATTGGATGATTGAGTCATGGTTTGCTTTAACGCCATCATGTTTCGTACTTCCACTGTTCAATTTATATATTTATTTTGTTTTTTTTTCAGAATTTAACTATGATTATCATTCTTAATTATTGTTCGTTTAGTGTTCCAATATTTTCATGTCTATATGTTGAGATATAGGCATATTGAATATTCTAATTAGTCACGTATCAGTACATACATATTTTTAACAGGTATCAGGGATAAAAAAGTCAATATGCACAGTTTATCACTTTTTTAATACTTTCGTTTACTATTTACATTGTAACACAGACCAGTCGTAAAAATAAACAATACTTAGCGGAACTTAAGAAAAAACATAACATTTAAAGCTAAATATAGGAGAGATCAGTTCTGTCAGTGGTGGTACTCTTCGTGGCCACCCTCATAACCCCCGTGGCCACCCTCGTAACCTCCGTGGCCACCCTCGTAACCCCCATGACCACCTAAGTCCTCGTGTCCCAGGCTTATTTGCTCATGATGTTCGTGATGTTCGTAGTGGGGAACCTCGTGTTTTTCCTCATGGTGAATTACAGGAACTGCAACCTTAACGGGGTATGGGACATGCTTCTCCACAGGGTAGGGTACGTGCTTCTCGATTGGCACAGGCACAGGTCTATCCACTGGAATGTGGACGGGGATATGCACCTTCTTCTCTACGGGGTAAGGGATAACCTTCTCCACGGGGTAGGGCGCAGGAACAGGGACTTTTACGGGGTAAGGCACAGGTTTCTCGACGTGCACGGGCACTGGATTGTCAACGGGCACCTTAACTGGATAAGGCACAGGTTTCTCAACTGGATACGGCACTGGTTTCTCCACTGGGACTGGCACTGGCTTCTCTACGTGCACCGGGACGGGGCGGTCGACGTGAACCTTCACTGGGTAGTGGACGACCTTCTCCACGGGGTATGGGACTGGCACTTTCACTGGAACCTTGACGGGGTAGTGTACGGTCTTCTCCACGGGGTACGGATGTGGCACGGGGACCTTCACCGGAACCGGGATATGTTTCTCTACTGGGTACGGTACGTTCTCGTACACTTTCACAGGCACAGGCCTGTCGACCGGTACTTTCACGGGTACATGAACATGCTTGGTCACCGGGTAAGGCTTAGGGATGTACTGTGGTACTTTGACGATCTCTTTGACGGGGTAGTGTACGGTTTTCACGACTGGGTACGGATGTGGGACTGGCACTTTCACTGGTACGGGCACGTGCTTTTCAACCGGAACTGGGATGTGTTTCTCAACTGGATACGGAACGGGCACTTTCTTGACAACCGTGATGGTCTTCACGTGTTCTTCGTGGTGGTCTCCGTATCCCCCAAAGTCGTCATGGCCGAAGTTGTGCCCGCCAAAGTCGCCATGGCCGCCGAAATCGCCGTACCCGAAATCGGACAGACCTCTCTTGTCTTGTTTCTTCTCTTCGACCGCTTTGGTCTCTTCAGCCTTTTTGTCCTCCGCCTTCTCCTCTGCCGTGGCCAGGCTTATAGCCACGGCCAGGATCAAAGACGACCTCTGTAACAAAAACGAAATGTTTATCATCTCATCGAAAAAGAAGCGTGATTATTTCTCATATGTAAATGAGATTAACGGGAATCAGATAATGTGAAGGTTTTGCAAATTTGTTTGATTGAAATTGAGATCACTTTTCACGAATTGTAATCCACTGCACTCCATGTTCTGTAGTGTTTACTGACCAGTAGCTTCATGTTCGCCTTGCTCAGTGTTCAGCGAATGTAGCGCCGGAGTGTGCGGCATATACGGCGATCTCTGGTTTTATACCTCGTGCAAGTTGCTTACCAGATCAATGTTGCAAGCACTTTCGCCCGTACTCACACCGCTGTCTATGTGTGCGTGTTTATTTATTATGTTTTTTTTTGCAAAGATGATCTTGTTTACCTGCCTATATGGGTCTTGAGAAAAATACCTATGCAATGTTTGTAATAAACCAATTTAGTTAAAAATTAAAAAAATATGGAAAAGTTATTGGGTTTTGACTTTTGCGGCTTTCAATGACTGCCTATTTATGGAAATAAGCGATTTTTAAACTTCGATTAATATTCTAAAAACGATCGGTTTTGTATGCAATTAATGTCATTTGTTGCATCTTTTTATCTGTGACCGAGGCAACAAAAAGTTTACTCTATAAAATCGTGTTTTTTTCTCGACTTATGTTGAACTCGCATTTTTGTAAATACTGTAAACGATTATAAATTAATAAGAACATGAAGAAGAATCTTATGTTGCATCTTTTAAGCAACGAACGACGCTCTGGTTATGTTTCCATAAAACTGCATTACTGAGGTAATTATGAATCGTGTCACCTATTTAAGGGTATCTGGTCTAGTAGGACTACGACTTAATGGTATAATGCTGATTGCATCATCAAATATTATAAGAAATAATATCAAAATACTTTCTCTCCAACCAATTGCTGTTCACTACTGGGCTATTCCACATTTGGCGCCAAATATCCCGGTCCTGCGTTTTTTCTAATGCTGGTTCCACCAGCAACCATTCGCAAGTCGTCAGTCCATCGGGCCGACATTAAAACATTTTTTATTTTGAAGAATATTGTCAGAGGAGTTATTCAATTTAATTTCATCATCAACTCATTATGCGTTACTATAGAGGGACACAAGTCTACTTGTACAGGGTGTATTAGCCTTAGTCATAAATTGGCCGATATCACGCACAGCTTTTGGATTTCGACACAGGCGTGCGCAGGTTTCCTCACGATGTTTTCCTTCACCTTTCAATTTAATTACGGAGTCAAATTAAAATGCCTAATAAAGAAGAAGAAACTTTGGAGGAAATCAATAGGCCCTTTTTAGCTTTCGGCCCACTTCAGGTCACAGGCCTTCCCGCACCGCTTGTGCTTGTGGTCTCCCTATAGATTATTCTCAAATTAATCAGATTTACGTAAAGGATTCGGAATTATTACAGTTAGGATCATTTTTGTTAAAATGTCTCAAGTAAAATATATAAAAATATTTAGAATATGTAGCATACAGCCGAGTATTCTGTGTGCATAATTGATTCTTACCCCAACTAGTACTAATTGCTGATTATTGTCGTTACAAAGCTACCCTATATATCATTTTGAACATTGCTAGTACATTGGTTAACTAAACCGTATCTAACGTTAGTTAAATGGGAGCAAAGTGTAGTAGTAACTTTACTTATTGTCTCCCTTTAACTCAAAACACAAAACCATGTGAACATAAAATCTTTGTTCAATTTAGTGTTTGCAAGAACCTTTGGAATCATCAGATTTAATTTCTTAAAAAGTTCAAAACTAGTTTGAATATCGGTGATATTTGGAAACTTACTAGGTACTATGTAGTTACTCTTTCAAATTAACAATCTTATACATTTAAAATTGGATTATCCATATCGATATAAGAAGTTGTCTTTTAACTGTAATCGTTATAAAAAGACATGATCCCATTTAAATTGGTTGATTGCTATTGGTAAATTGTTAACTACAATCAGTTTACTATTTTTGCCTAATCCTGTATTCTCGTATGGTAAAAGCCAGGCGTTCGTAGTTTTCAAAGGATGAATTGCTTATTCAATTGAATAATGCCCCGGAATATAGATATATGAATAATGGCATACTTTTTTCCGCCATCCTGAACTTTAATAGTATGATAAGCATTGCCTGTTATAATTGATACAGAAAATTTAATGACTTTTTTCTTTTGATTGGATCCCGTAGCCAAATGGCTAATGAATAGTTTGCGCGAGAGACACTTTTAAAGTTATTAAGTGTCCCCCCCCCTCACTCTAAAATATAACTGTTAATATAATATAATATCTTCAGTAGGTGCCAAAGTAAAAAAAAAATGTTGTAATTTTATGTTACTTGCTGCTACGAAACTCTTCTTGGGCGCTTATTATTTGATTATCTGAAAATAAAGATGGACGTTACGTTACGGAAGGCACGTTAAGCCGACGGTAACTTAAGATTTTATGTCAGGATGATAGGTATGTTCCCTATTAAAAAAAAATTATGACAAATTACGCCTGATCAAAAAACAGTATTATGTTCATTGAGCAATACGCGAAAAGCCAATCTATTAAAGTCTATTAAAGTCTAATTTAATAGATTGATTGTATTACCTAGTACATAACACCATAATATTTCTTGCAACAAAGTCGCCTGCTTGTATAATCCATGAATTATAGAAGCGTGTATAATGTTACCAACAAAGAAGAAATGTCAGACATTTTCAAAAATATCTAGTTGTAATATTATTTTACAGTTGATAAAGTAACGACGACCTCATGAACAAGTGGTTTTGCCTAAACCTAAGGTTGTGGGTTCGAATCTTGTAATAGGAAAGTTCTTAATTTAATAGGATTCAGAAACAATTCAGTCAATTATCACGCTCGCATAGCCATAAACTCTATTTGTCATATTCACAGCGCAAGTTTAAGTCTACTTTGCTGGCACTAGCTGCCAGTAATGAGTAGAATAATGTAAATGTATATTTTCAATTAAACGATTTTAGGTGTTCTGTCTGTCGACTCATTATTTAGTTGTGCATGCCGTGGCAGACTTTAACTAAGGCAACACTACAATCATGTATTTATAGATATAAATTTATAATTGTATGGTGTTTGTTTTGTTGGCTGTCCTAAATAAATAAATTTAATAAATTAACAACAAAGCAATATTTAATCCCATTGCATTTAGTAACTAGGTTATCAATGTACTAAAAATAGTACTAACATTAGCCGTTTTTTTAAATATATACAAAAATGAGATTACATCATTGTTTTCTTGCATCATGGCGAACCCTATGGTTGAATGGTTGCGATGTTAACACTAAAGGTTTCGAGTTCGATCAACGTTCAGTAAAACATTTGTAAGCGTGAACGAACATGTCTGTTTCTACTGGTTTATGTGGTATTATGTACACTTTTACAAAATATGTATATAAGAGTATGTTTATCCGTGGTTAAGAACACGCATAACACGTTCCTTGGGCCAACGTGTGGGCTTCATATCTCCCATAGCGATGCTGCAGTGGACCGTTAATGATAATGATTAGAATATTTTATTTCATAAAATGTACACAAAGTAACTATCGTACAAATCTATTAAGAAATAGTAAAAAAAAACACTATGATTATTAAAAAAAAGATTTTTTTTGTTACCAAGTTATTTTAGTTAGGAATTACAAAGAATGCCCAATTTTGCAGATTGCGGTTACAGATTAATTATGCAACGAGCTTGATTTACATTACATTTGTGACTTTGACCCTCAGGCAAAATTGGGGCATTACATTAATGCGTGTGCGAAGTGAAGATTACCAAATCAATTGAGAAGCAAACTATGAATTAATGTTTCGAAAATCTTATTTTAATTACAAATATTTTTACAAGAAGGTACCTTTTGAGTCGTCTAAGTAGGTACTACTGTAGTGCTAGATATCGTTTCGTGAAATGGCATTGGGTATTTGACACCACTAATCGTTGACGCACTTTTTATGAACTGTCAAAAAGGAACGTTTCCATATATTTTGTATGAGATTATTGAAACGTGACGTCATTGCTCACTAACATCAATTGACCTTATATTTATTGGTTTCAGTGTATTTAAAAATACAATATTGCAAATAAACAAAAGTGATCAATGAAACGACATGTAAAATAAAGGCACTTTTATGAAAATAAGGTTTGGTATTTTATTGCGAATGGTGGAGAATACCGAATTGTGTTCGTCTAGGTGTCACCATCGCAGGGACAGACATCATTATGTGAAACAGGAATGCTATACTCAGTGACGTACGTGTGACACTAAATAATATAAATAAATAAATATCCACTGACATTCACACAGCGCCATCTAGCCCCAAGTTAAGCGTGAAGCCTGTATTATGGGTACTAAACAACGGATACAACTTATTTATTTTTTTGTAAATACATACATATTATACATAGAAAACACCCAGACCATTACAAACAGACATGTTCATGCACACAAATGTTTGTACTGCCCGGGGATCGATCCCGGAACCCTTAGTGTTGCAGTCGACCTCTCAACCGCAACACCAAATGGGTCGACACTAATCGCAAAAACAATAAATAATTTACATTTTTGTCCAATTATGTGCTGTTGTTACAGCAGATCGCCTATGGTTTAAAATCTGTAGACGAAAATGGGTGAATCAGTGGGAATCATTTAATATGTTGGTGATTTTCCGGATTGTCTGGACGCACAGGGTATGCACTGCTTATTTGCATATATGGATTGCACGCCACTGGCTATACTACTATTTTGTTCTAGGATATAGGAGTATAGCACATATATGTTTCAGGATGAAAGCACCGTAGCTAGTTAAATTACCGGTTATATGAGAGAGATATCACTTACTATCAGGTGCGTGAGCTGACTATCATCACCGTCAGCTCATATTCGTCCCCACCGAGGGGCAGGAGCCTACCCGAAAAGGGTGCATAGGCCCTAGGTCCTCGCAGATCCAGTGCGGATTGACCGACTTCTTGCACAACTTATGAATAACTGCATAGATATTCGTAGGCTTTCTCATGTTTCCATTCACCGTAGAAGCATCGGATGGACGTACAATATGTTTTGCAAAATTCGAAAAAACGTTGGTAGTTACGAGGCGGGATTCGATTGTGCTCCCTCAGGATCGGAAGGCCACACCAAGCTACCGACGCTCCAGACTTAACTTACTGTCATCATCATCATGTAATGATTACAGCCTATTATGTCCACTGCTGAACGAAGGCCTCCCTTAATGATTCCCACACGGGCCGATCCCTAGCAGTTGACATCCACCTGCTTCCCGCCACCTTAACCAGGTCATCCGTCCATCTGATTGGCGGTCGGCCTTCGCTTCGTTTTCCTTTACGCGGACGCCACTGAGTACCTGTCCGCCCCGTTGGCAATCGGTTCTACGCACTATGTGCCCTGCCCACTGCACTTCAACTTGCTAATCCTCTGGGCTTTGTCGGTCACCCTAGTTTTCCTACGGATATCCTCGTTTCGGATTTTATCGCGTGGGGAGACACCTAACGTAGCCCTCTCCATAGCACGCTGAGCAACCTTGAGTCTATTCAATAGACCCTTTGAGAGTGACCACGTTTCTGTTTAGTATGTCATAACTGGCAACACACACTGGCCAGAGACCTTCGTCTTGAGACATTGAGGTATTATGGAAAAAAAGATTATTTACTAGGTAGTAGACTCGATACTGAGTCGTCTAGGTACGTCTAGGTACGGACGATGGCAGTGCCAGATATCGTCCCGTGAAACAGTAATGTTATGCACTTTTGTGTTTCGGGATAAGGGCACTGTAGCTAGTAAAATTACCGGGTATAAGAGACCTAACATGTGTTGTCTTGGGTGACGGGCGCAGTGCGGCATTGATGAAGAATAATAACTGCTATCAGTTGTTGGTCTCCTTTTAATGCCGCTCTGTCATGGTCTGGCGTATTACTTACCATCTGGTGAACGTCCGGATCGTCCTGTACGCTTATATATAACATTAAAAAAATATTTGCTTATTTTACTCAAAAATATGCACGGAGAACCCGGTATCTTCGATGATATAGCTGACTTCCCAAGCACTATACAAACTTGTTTATCTGTTCTAAAATAAGTGGATTATACATGTGCATAAGCCCATCGAAATAGTAAGTGATTGCTTAAATGTAACATACTAAGTTATTACATATTGCGGTTATGTTTTAGGCAGCAATCAGTCATTAGAACGGTGCGTTGACCCGACGAAGGTCGCTTGAGAAATGATCTTGATGGCTTGATGAAATGTGGATCACACGTGGTGCAAGTTGATTTTATATGAGTACATGCTTTCTTGCGCGTTTATTTATTTATAGGCATATTGTATATATAAAGGTAGATACGCCACCCGTGCCTCAAAAACGAACCACCAAAGTGAATACAGTTGTAGGCTCTTTGTTCAGGTAAATGTACGCTCATTCGAAATATGTGTATGTGTGCTGCCGCTGCATTCGGAACACTTTTTTCGTTTGTTTTGTGAACATATCAGGAATCTATACTTTGTAGATCATTGTTTATAGGTATATATTTTAATTAATGGTCTAGGACATGCACCAATTACGGATAATGGTGGTGCAAGTCAAGCTACTTTTGAAATAGTTGGCAATTGGATTGGTGATCGAAAAATATCTCATGAGTACTTAGAAACCAAAGATAAGATGTAGACTCAGCTATTACTGTAAGATGGTAGTCGTTAACACCCATTTATCAGCACTGAACCCGCGTGGTGGGTTACGGCCCAAACTCCTCATAGCCATGCTGTGTGGGTAGGCCTGTGTCTTTTTGGGTCGTTATAGGCTGATTATGATAGGTAATGATGATAGGTTCCCCAGCCCGCCGAATCTTATGCCGAATGTTAAGTCCCAGTTTGAAGCCCCTAAGAGGAATTGTATAAGTACTTAAGCCTAAGTGAACTTCGTGTTCGAAACTTGAAGCAGTAGTAAGAATATATATTAAGAGCTAGTAAGGAGAGAGAATTATACGGTTTGATGTTATTTATTACTTTGCATATTTACTTAACACTTTTTTATAATCACTCACGAGCTAATTTGCAATTGAATAGCTAATTACTTAATTATCAGACAATCAACTCTTTACAATAGATCGAGTTCGGTTTACATAATTAGATGTTCGTTTGCAAAACTAATTTACATAGTACAATTGTAAATGTACAGTTATGTGTTTTTTCAATTCTAAAAAATCCTCATTTAGTTTAGGTACATAAACAAAACTTATAAATGTCCAATGTAAACTACCACTGATTAGGAATTAATATTCTAAGGTTCAAATCCCGCCACGTACCAATGTGTTTTCGAATTTTCGAAAAACAAATGTAAGTTATCCGACGCTCTTACGGTGAAGGAAAACATCGTGAGGAAACCTGCGCACGCCTGCGAAGAGATTCAAAGGTTGTGCGTGAAGTCGTCCAACCCGCACTGGGCTCGCGTAGACGACTAAGGCCTATACACCCACGTACGGGTAGGCTCGTGCCCCTCGGTGGGGACGTTTAATGAGCTGATGATGATGATTCTACTGAGAAGGATTCTGCACGAAACTTAGCAGTTGCCTACTCTTTTGTCACATTATTTTTAATCGTTTCAATAACTATTTATTGTTTATAATTAAAATCAAACTAATATTATAAAGGCGTAAGTTTGTGAGTGTGTATGTATGTTCCTTCAACGGGATTTTAATAAACTTTGAAATGAAGCTTGCTGACACCCTGAGTTAACCCCAGGCTACGTTTTACTGCGGAAAATATTTTATAAAGCGGGTAACACGATAGGACACAGCTGGTTATTGTATAAAGCAAATTATTTAATACGAAACCAACTATCAGATAATAGAGTGATTCTTTTGGTATTAAGTACGAAATCCTGAAATCAAACCAAAGTAAAAATGCATGATTAACGCATAGCTTGTTTTACTTCTAACTTAATCGAGCGAAAATATAAAAAGTGATACAACAAGTTTCAATTATTTATGTCTGTAATAAGATTATGAAAGTAGATACTTTACGTTATGATAACAATTATAATGTATTTCCTTATTAGGTCTGAAAGTAGATGTAGTGTCAAAATTAGAAAGAGGTATGTTAGGATGGTATGGACACTTGGAGCGCATGTGTGAAAGGAGAATAGCAAAGCAGGTGCATTGTGCGAGTGTGGAAGGATACACGAGCAGGGGACGACCCAGATGGACTTACCTTGACCAAATTGGTCAAGACCTTAAGAAGGCTGGGGTCCCAAGTAAAAGAAATAAAAGAGCTTGTATAAAAAGATTGATGGATGTGAATGAAGCTAGGGAAAGTATGTCAGGACCGCGCAAAGTGGCGTTCCATCATCTCTGCCTACCCCTCTGCGACCAAGGCGTGAGCTTTATTTATTTTATTTTTTCCTTATTAGGTTAGATTGAGAACTTATTTCTAAGTGTTATACAATGCACATTGAACAGTCTCTTTCTTCAACCATTCGCAGTCCACTGCTGGACTTATGTCCCCCTTATTTTGCGCCTGGTATCCCGGTCCTCCGCTTCCCTCATCCAGCCTCCATCAGGGACCTTTCGCAAGTAGTCGCGTCGATCCATCGGGCCGTGTCCGTCCGTAGATCAGAATCCGATTCAGAATTCGTCTACTCCAACGGCCGTAAATTTTACATATGTGACTTGTATCCTAAAATCTGTGTATGTGTAACACTGCGACGTCAACTTGCTGATCAGGCGATTTAATGTTACGATGGCTTTAGTTATCTTACTAATAACATCATTAGCTTTATTATAATAAAATTAACCGAGAAAGATTTGTTTTTAAATGTGTCCAAGGTAGGCTTAAATAACTTGCAAAATATTGATAAGAACAATAATAGGTAACTTCATTTTTTTAAAAGTGGCTTCATTAGATTGAAATAATACATCATAATATGTCGTCCAATCCGCACTGGGCCCGCGTGGACGACTAAGGCCTAATCACCCTATACGGGTACGAGCCTACCTCGGTGCCTTCGGTGGGGACGTTTAATGAGCTGATGATGATGGATACATCATAATTGGTATAAATGAAAATGAATTGGTGTTTGAAATAGTGAAATGGGAACGCTGTAACTTAAGTCCAAGCGGATAAAAGGGATTGGGTGTATTTGACAACAAACACTTTCATTTTGTAGCTCCGGTAATAGAACATTCAGGATTAAATGTTATTGAAATGTGAGACAGAAATGTGACCGTTATTTGTTATTTTCCTAAATTATCAACCTACCTAATGTACTAGCTGAAAATAAAACTTGTTTCTTGTTGTGGTCCAATCCATGGTTAATCCACGTAAAAAAGGTCTTATCAAACAGTACACTTTTAGGCTTAAAGCCTCTTCCAAGATCTTGTTCCAGTACTGGACTGCGATAGGTTAAACATGAAAAATAAATGATTTAGGAATATTGAAAAATCATTTCAAATATTTACTATATTCTTTCTAACCAAATTATCTTGAACAATAAACAGATAATCTGGGTATCGGAAGTGTGGAGTCACGTCGCACACATAAATTGAATAACGAAATCTCGTATTGAATCCAAATACATTTACTCGTACAGTTCACCTTGTGTTTTCTAGGATCCTCACAACTTAGCTGTTACATAAAAATAACGTGAGATCTTTTTCAAGTCACTATGTTGTATTAGAAATATGTAAATATTAAAGTCTTTATTTTGGATGTGTTCGATTAAGTCACGTTTTTTGGCTAAACACATTGGCTTGCATTTAGGGTCCCCCAACTACTTCCGCGTTCTCGAGGGATTTTCGTTGTGGAAAGCAGGATTAGAAAAGTGTAGGAAAAGATCGGGATATTTGGCGACAACATATAGGCCATAGTACTAGCTCCGATGGCAATTGGGGCCGTAAGGTTCCCGAATGGAGACCACGTACCGGTAAGCGCAGCTTTGAACGCCCGCCCACAAGATGGACGACCTGAGGAAGGTTGCGGGTGGCCGCAGGATGCAGATAGCTTCCGAACGTTTGGCGTGGAAGTAAAAGGACCCAGTATCAACTATATAGTATAATCAAGTCTTACCACGGCTTGTTATTATAGTGTAGTGTGTGACACACCTCGCCACATATACGTAAGATTAGTGTTAGTATATAAGCATTGATTATTGTAATTTAAGAGACATTATTAAACCAGATAACAACAAGTAAAGACTCCTTCATTACTCCGGTGTATCATTATTACAATAGTTTAATATTTTTGAAATAAATATACATCGCGTCACTAACGGTTTGAGTAGCAAGTTTATTACGAAATAGAAGAAGAAATAAGCCCAAGTAATGTTAGTCGAGTTCAATGCACGCTGCAATACAATGGAATTTACACCGAAGTAGGTTTATGTATTTAACGGTATGACTGCAATTGCGGAATATTGTAACATAATTTTGTTCATAGAAATGAAGAGGGTGAACTTGCTTGTCTTATACTTCATTATGTGCTTGTTAAAATATGAAATATTTTTGTATGAACTCAAGTTGTTATGAAATTAAACTATAAATTAAACAAAACAATTTATATTAGAAATCCACAATGAAATAAAAATTACCCTGACATTAAAATTAAATTGATAAAACTAATCGTATAGTATAGAATACATAGTACGATTATAGAATATAGTATTAAATTCATAAGTGTTGAATGCCCTCCTCTCTCCTTAGTTGCTGTGCCCGACAGGATCCATAATAAATTGTCATCTTTTAAATATTTTGGAAAAGTAATAAACGATTGATTGATTGACTCTAACTTGTGAATAATTGTGTTTATTTTGCTAAGGCCATCTGCAGCCATCTGCGGCCAACAGCAGTGGTCAGTACGAAAAAGTT
The DNA here is from genome assembly GCA_019425675.1 of Leucinodes orbonalis. Lineage (NCBI taxonomy): Eukaryota > Metazoa > Arthropoda > Insecta > Lepidoptera > Crambidae > Leucinodes > Leucinodes orbonalis. The sequence continues at coordinate 60,682 of PQWD01000572.1, forward strand.
TTTATTAGACAATTATGGAGCGGCTTCATAAAATAGGAAGTTAAAAACTAGTTTAAGTCTCTCACTGCATCGGTACGAAGAGTTGATTCTACTGAAAAGACTCTGGTAATAAAATCAGTGTTTAACTCGACGATTGTATAGCCACATCTAACTACCTTTTAAAAGAGGAATCTTCAACCTCGGTCATTGTTCATTATATAAAACTATTTTTGTAGACCAAACTGCTGGACATAGATATCACCCATTTGCGGCAGGTATCGTGATCCAGTCTCCAACACCTTTCTAAATTCTTCATATAACGCAAAGTCAAAAGCACACCACTATGTCATCACATCACTTTTGATTATGAATGAAAATTCTGCCCAACTGACGCGATGGGCAGACTTATGCAACACTTTTTGGGCGATTGTGCATTTAGTAAGTTTATCTGAGGTGCTAATACTAATATTTTGACATTCAAATCACTAGACTACCAATTCAATTTACTTTTTTACTATAACACAGGAGCATACAATCCGTAAGGCAACTACAAATCACTGTTTAAATCATTAACGATTTATTACACCAATTTGATAAAATTAAACTTTCAGTCGTTATTCTAAAGCATGCCGAATTTCAAGTATTAATACGTATTAGCAATGCGTTTTTTATTGCAAACCTTGGCCCAATAATTGCGTAAAATACCTAAAGGTGTAAGCTACTTTCAGTTTGTATGTGCACTTTATTAGCTGCACTTTTTATGATGTAAGTCTAATAAAACTACGTATACTTTTTGTACGGTATAAGTTAATCTTCGAGCGGACAGCCTATTTGATTATACCTAAGTTTTTTATGTAATGAAGTGAAGAGGACGGTCAGGACGCTCGCCTGATAGTAAGTGATACACCTGACCATGACAGAGCGGCATTAAGGAAGGCCAACAACTGATAAACAGTGATTATTCTCCATCATTGCCGCACTGCGCCCGTTACCCAAGACAACAGATGTTAGGTCTCTTATACCCGGTAATTTCACTAGCTACAGTGCCCTCACCTCGGATCACAAAAGTGCATGACACTACTGTTTCACGGAACGATATCTGTCACTGTGGTGGTACCTACTTAGACGACTCAGTATCGAGTCTACCACCTAGTACAAATATTTGAGGTTCAAATCCCGCCACGTACCAATGTGTTTTCAATTTTCGGAGCATATATGTACATTATCCGACGCTCTTACGGTGAAGGAAAACACCGTAAAGAAACCTGCGCCCGCCTGCGAAGAGATTCAAGGGTTATACATAAAGTCGTCCAACCCGCACTGGGCCCGCGTGGACGACTAAGGCCTAATCACCCTATACGATCATCCCGATCAATCTGTAAAACAAATTAAAGAACTGACTGAAAAATAATATGGTGATGGTGATCTTTGAACAAAGCTCGCGTATATTTTGAGATTGCGTAACGAAGCAATAATGAGATGAAGTTTTGTCATGTCACTTGCGATAGGTTAAAATGAACATGTAACTCGACCTTACAGCATAAATTTATGTTTATTTACGTAACAAGTATATCGAAATAATTACGAAAACATACAAGTTTACGCATCAATTTATTAATGGATTTTATGTGTAATTAAATGTTTTTAGGGTTCCGTACCTAATATGGCAAAAACGCTATAAGGTTATTTTGTTTTGTGCAATCTGTATATGCGTCTGTATGTTTCGCCCTTAACACATGCTAGGTTACCTAGCTGTCTTGCAACGCCCGAAGTGAGGTTCGGGTTTCATTCTGGGATCCTCCGATTTATACATACATATTTCTGCAGGTCCGTGGCCAGTTTCAATTATTAAACTGGTGAATTATGCATTCCTTTTCAATATTTGCAACATTCTTGAATTATGTTTGAGAAAACGAGTGTCCATGAGCGACGATAACTCCTAGATGTAATTCGTTTGCTTATTTTTCTCCTTATGCCGTAAAAAATATCTCGCTAATTTATATCCGCAAACCTGCTATATCGAATGAAACTGGATTAACAACTCAGAAACTCTCTTGATAGTATCCCTTAGCGTAACCTATTAGAAAACTACAAAACGCATAAAATAGAGTGACTGAAAACTATCACACCTTCCCTTAGATAAACTAACTGGATCTTGCTTAAAAAGTGTCTGCGGCAAAATTCTGCCCATCGCGTAAGTTGGGCAGAATTTTCATTCATAAGCACGTCGCTCGCTACATGTCATAGTGACATAATAGTATGCTCGATTCTTTTATTAGTTTGTACACTAAAAGCGAGCAATGACGGCTTAAGGTCAATATTTTAGTGAACAATTTTATGGCTTATACATAACATTACGTCAATATGTGTCAAGCGGCTCGGATATTTTTTGGTTTATATTTCTTCGTGTTTATGCATCTACTTAGTGTTAGACGGAAATGAAACGACCAACGCCACCCATCCCTAATCAATTGAAGAGTGATGTCACGTCACTAATATCTCTCTCTTGACATTAGCATTGTACGGGGAAACAGTCATATTGTAACACTAAGATTTAATCTATCAATAAATATTGTTTAAACTTAAAGAATCATTTAATATTAGCTTATTGTTTATTCCAGTGCCTTCCTCATTAGCGAACGAGACAAATGAACTGTCGTGAACACTTGCACTGTCGACGAAAGAGATGAAAAAACATGTGCATCTCGGCTAGTAGAGTATGTATAACGAAGTGTCGTGAGCGTGTCGATAGATATTTTGTAACGTAATATCGACATATGAAAATTATCGATATATGAAAAGTTATCAGAATTCGAAAACTGCACTGTTTAAAATCTATTTTTTTTGCAATACGTTGTAGTGTACGGTTATTTAGTAAATATAGTTAAATACAAGGAATAGATATTTTAAATGCCTTTCCTTTCGTATACGACTGTGTATAACTGGGGATTATCGGCTAAGTATTGTAGATTGTATCCAATCACAATCTATTAATTTTATTTAACATCAAATTTACTGACAATTTTCTTTTGAGTAGTAATAGCATAACAATAGTAACAGTGATTCAAATTATTTTAACTTTATAGCTAGCTGAAATTTTACAGTTCTATTATTTTTTCAATGAATGCACTATTAAGACTGGCATTTTGAATACATATCTTAAAGTTGACGAAATGTAACAGAGCATCAGTAACAATTTTGTCTATAAAGTGTATAGGTATCTCTTTTATTATGCATTCAATTTTCACTCAAACTATATGCTTATTCTAATCCAATACACACCTGCTGTAATAAACAAGTCCAAGTTATCATTAAAGCTGCTACATAAATAAATCCACAACATTTACATGTTGCACAAATTGCGTATAACTTGAGTGATGTAATTACTCACTCCACTAATGTTTATATCTCGATAATTAATTTTATCGATTGAGTAACATCACTAAGATTGCGTAACGTGATCGAATAGTGTGATCTCGGCCGACGGCACGCGCGCTCTTCCGTTAAATTTAATTGCCTTGTACCAGCTACAAGTGATAGGTGCAGGTGAATTCACAAGTGTTTTATGGAAATTCTAAACCTTTTTTTACAAATTTCCTAAATGGTATGTGTAGATCAGTGCAGATTTTTTTTACCGCCTCAAAGAGTCCTACCTACCTAATTAACGATTGTGACAGAATTTGCCATAATTTTAAAGCTTGGGCTGGAGGGTTATCTCCAACCTGAAAAAAGTATTTTAGATTGAATTATTTTTTATTAATTGCTTTTTAGTGGAGTAGTCCATCAAAACACAGATTCTTCTTGTTAAATCGCCTATCGCAGCTGGTTACAGTGCAGACCTATTCCATGATGTTAATCCTTGCAAGAAGCCTTTTTTCAACAGTGGATGTTATTAATATTTCGTTTTTGGAACAAAAATACAAGTAGTTATTTTGTTAATTTTTCAATATTGATATCTGTTTAAGCTCTTGTGCCCGACAGTACCTACCACGTGAATCGACTCCCGCGCATGTACAGTTATGCGCAGTCGGTATGCGCATTTCCCTATTTTTTATCCATTTAGCATTGTGCCATAGTAGTTTCCCACTAATAGTTGGTGGTTTTCTGTGACACACCTACATTTGGTTTCCTTGCGCATTGATTGTTTCTGAGATGTAGTATTGATAGTATACGAGTATGACTATCAAGTCATATACTATATTTTAGTAATTAAGAAAAAAAGAAACGTAAATTTTATAATACTACATAATAAATAACCAGTTAAATATTTTTGTTTTTATAATATTTGTTTATGATAAATAGCTCAAGATTGATTTTATTTCCAACGCGTTATATTTGGTTATATTTTTGAAGATTTTATAAATAAGTTAACCTTTAGTCTTGCTTTCACTTCCGAAAAAAGTATCTTTTCTCTAATAAGTAATAAAAGTACTTTATATTGGTCTTTGCTGTGAAGAATAATTTATAGATTTCTCTAAAGCTCAGCATATTTCGTTTCGCTACTTTGAGACATTGGCAAAGTTGGATAATAGTACAATTCCGGTTTGAAGTACATAAGAAAGTACCTACTGGTCAGAGAGGCAGGCGTTTAGTAGACCTTTGGTTGAGAAATAGCGTTTGAAAATCTTGTATTCGATCATAAAGTTTTATTAAACGGCTAGAAATAAGCCATCATCATCGGCTCATTGAATATATTTATTAAATTTTATTTCTTTCTCTCAGATAGCTACGATCCATTTTTGTTAGTTACATCTACTGTTAGTACTATTTAAAAATTATAAGTTTTAATTTACAAAGCACTACTTATAGCAATACGTTATATTTTATACCTAAATAAACTAACTAACGAAATCTGGTCATTTTATGAATTGCCGATGGATCCCGAATTACCTAGATATTTCACGATAAGCCCTTATAATCGTCCGTCAACATTTTATACATATATTTATACCTATAGAAATAGAATTCACTTTGCGTCCTACATAATTTTCGATTACATAGACTTCAAGCGATTCTGTCAAATGTAGCTCGCCATTTATTATTATTAGTTTCCTGGTGACTGCACGTCGATTTATAAATCATATTATAAACTTTAAGCACAATGAATAAGAATGAATTTCTTGTTTAATGTGTTTAGTATGATAATGCAGTCAGATGTTATTATGAAGTACCTACCGATATTACCAGTTTACTAGATGGTAGACTCGGTATTGAGTCGTCTAGGTAGGCACCACCGGAGTAACAGATATCGTCCCGTGAATTACGAGTGTTATGCACTTTTATGTTTCGGGATGAGGGCACTGTAGCTAGTTAAAATTACCGGGTATAATAGACCTAACATCTTTTGTAGTTGTCTCAAGTGACGGGTTCAGTGTGGCATTGATGGAGAATAGTAAGTGTCTCTCAGTTGTTAATTTTCCACCAATCTCTCATGGTATATCGTATCACTTACCATCAGGTGAGCATCCTGACCAATCTGTACACTCTATAACATAAATAAATACGATAAAGCACTATATGTAAGCTATCGTTGTTCTTAATATTTAAAAGTCGACCGTATAGTGCAATGGTTGAGGATTCGGCTACTTCACCAATGGTTCCGGGTTCGATCTCCAGGCATTAAAAACATTTATGTGCCTAGCATGTCTGTTTGTATTGGTCTGGGTGTTTCTATGTATATTTACAAAAATATTACCTTCCGATTTGGAGGGTGCAAGTTTAAATCCCGCCACATACCAATGTATTTTTAAATTTTCGGAATTATATATGCTTTTATCCGACCTCTTACGGTGTAGGAAAACATCGTGAGGAAACCTGCGAAGTGATTCAAAGGTTGTGCATAAAGTCGTCCAACCCGCACTGGGGCCTCGTGGACGACTATTGGCATATACACTCGTTAATCGTACATACATTTGGTTGTGGTGGTACGTGGAGGAATTTGAACCTGCTCCCTTCAGATTGAAGGGCAACAGTCCGCACCTTTGAACCTCGGCGGTCTATTTAAAGTATATAAAATATAAATCATTCCAATTTTTATAGGTAAGGTCGTCTCTGCTTGATTGTTAAGTTTCTATGAATAAGATATCAAAAGAAAATTGGGCTGAATTAAATGTTATTTTGCATTACAATTATTAATCATAAATTATTGTGAATGCGTTTTAAACAATTTTTCTTGTAAATACACACACATTATACGTAGAAGGTTCTAGTATGATTTGTAGATGCAGTTGTTGGGTACGTCGTATTACGCATGCGCGAATCAGTGCGTGGAGTTGATCTTTGCGTCATTACAGTACTTGTAATCTTTAAGGTTTTGTCGCAGTAACTGGCATCTTCAGTACTTAGCAAAATTAAAATAGATCTCCGTTGTTAAGTTTTTAAATGAATGGGTTTTGTTATTTATTATGTCTCATCATCATCATCATCATTACAGCCTAATTATGTCCACTGCTGAACGAAGGCCTCCCCTAATGATTTCCACGCGGACCGATCCCTTGCAGTTGACATCCATCTGCTACCCGCCACCTTAACCAGATCATCCGTCCATCTGGTTGGGGGTCGGCCTACGCTTCGCTTTCCGTTACGTGGACGCCACTCGAGAACCTTTCCGCCCCATCGGCCATCGGTTCTACGCACTATGTGCCCTGTCCACTGCCACTTCAACTTGCTAATCCTCTGGGCTATGTCGGTCACCCTAGTTCTCCTACGGATATCATCGTTTCGGATTTTATCGCGTAGGGAGACACCTAACATAGCCCTCTCCATAGCACGCTGAGCAACCTTGAGTCTATTCAAGAGGCCCTTAGTGAGCGACCATTATTATGTCTAATTCGGTATAATTTATAAGGAATACTATTTAAAGTAATTTCTTTTACTAACTCACAAAGCTTTTATTAAAATTTTGTTTGAGTTTAATTTTATTTAATATGTTGCAAATTATATGATTTTGCGTTTTGAACTGAACATTAGGGTTCCTTTTTAGGGTTCCGTAGCCAAATGGCAAAAAACGGAACCCACACCGTATATCACACCCTTTTTTCTCCGAAACTATTAGAAACTATTAGCTGATCAATTCGTTTATAGCCTTATTTATTTAATTCTTTAGTGTACACTGAAATACACAAAAAAAAAACAAAAAGAAAAGAAAAGAGGGTACAATGGGCGGCCTTATTGCACATGGCAATTTCTTCCAGGCAACCTTAGGATGGAGAAATCAAATACATAGGAATTGGGGCAGACAAGTGTACGTAATTAATGCAAATGTATTATTTTACATGCTATTAAATATATTTATAATTGTATTAAAAAGTAATAGTGCTAGGTACTTCTAACACTATGGCACCCACCCAATGAAATACTTAATACTTTTTTCCTGTTTACAGGTAAGTTTTCATCAGTCTGTTCCCGAATTTTCTAGCTAGAGGTATGTAAGCGAGTTCTATAAATAAAAAGGCTCTATTATTTTGTGATTTGGGGATACGTAAGTGCCCCCGGCAAGAAGCCAAACGAAGCGCAAAGGCACTACCTACCTTTTCTCGAAGTGTTTTGTCCTTTTATTAACTCTCATAGGAGTTGATTTCCAGTGTACCAGATAGTTCATATTTTCAGGATATGCTGTCAATAATAGACTCATTAAATGAACAAAGTCTGAACTGAATAGATTTAATAATTTAGATTTTATTGATATCGAAAATACGTTCGTCACCGACACTGATGACTATCAAAATGTTTGGCTACTTCCTGAAGTGCTAGGAAGCTGCAATTTGGTATGCAATCTTAGTTTAGTATAGACCAACAAAAAATTCATTAACTTATACTTTCGCCCCCCATCTCCACAAATGGGGGTCGAAGTTTATATGAAATTTTCGCCAATTTTATGAATTTGGCCATGAAAGTTTACCCGGGGGATTGTAAAGTAACTAAAAAATCTATCATTAAGTGCTTAAGAAAAAATAAACAATAAAAAGACTGTGTAGTAACTTAAAAAAAAATCCCACCAATAAAAAATCATACAAAATGTTGCCAAGTCGACTAAATAAGTTTTGTTTGTACATATAATACAGGTTAAGAAAGAAAGAAAACACATTTATTTGACCACAAAATTAACATTACAAGAATTTAACCGTATAAAACAATACAACGATAAAAGAAACATAATTAAGAAAACAAAAAAAAATGTGAAAGAAAGAAAAAAAATCATTATGCACTAAATAAAAAAATATATATATTTATGTGGGCAAAAGGGCCCTGTCTCAGCTTTTGTTGCCGTGTGTTGAGTTGGCATTAAAATTATTCAAAAGTGGACACGGCAACGCTGATATTCTGACAGAGCCCAAAAAATTACAATACATATTGGTGCTTTTTTTAGGGTTCCGTAGCCAAATGGCAAAAAACGGAACCCTTATAGATTTGTCAAGTCTGTCTGTCTGTCCGTCCGTCCGTTCGAATAATAAAACCCTTTTTTCTCCGAAACTATAAGCACTACACTGTTCAAACTTTGCACGTTTATGTATTCTGTGAACCGCTATTAGGTTTTAATGAGAAACTTGAAAAAAATATAAACGGCGAACCACATTTTTTTTATATTAAAGCTGTAGTTGGTGCTTAAGTCTCTCTCTCTCTCTTCAACCTATTGCAGTCCACTGCTGGACATAGGTCTCCCCCATTTTGCGCCAGACATCCCGGTCCTCCGCCTTTCTCATCCAGCTTCCACCAGCGACCTTTCGCAAGTCGCTTAAGTAAATAAAAATAATTTTATTCTATGTTACTTGCTGCTGCGGAACCCTCCACGTTTGAGTCCGACTCGCGCTTGACCAATTTTTATTTAACGACTACCATCCTCGGAATACAGTCGGGACTTTTGAACGTGGCCTCCGAAACACGGCATCATATTCTGGCAAACAGTTGGTTTAGCTTCAATTGACGACCCATTTGGTGTTGCGGTTGAGAGGTCGGCTGCAATACCAAGGGTTCCGGGTTCGATCCCCGGGCAGTACAAACATTTGTGTGCATGAACATGTCTGTTTGTAATGGTCTGGGTGTTTTCTATGTATAATATGTATGTATTTATAAAAAAAAAAAAAAGTATATAAGTATATTTATCCGTTGTTCAGTACCCATAATACAGGCTTCACGCTTAACTTGGGACTAGATGGCGCTGTGTAAATGTCAGTGGATATTTATTTATTTATTAATGCCCTCACCCAAATATACAATGCAACAATAGCTACGAGTACCAATGTACTTAGCTTTTGTTTCTAGACAATGTCTTATTTATCACTTCAAACGTCATCTTTGCATTAACAAAGACAATAGAATTACACCGCGACATCAGCGCTCGCACGGCAGCTTTTGGAACTAAACATGCGCGCAAGTGTCCGAAAAAGCAATAATTTTCCTTTCACTTTTGTTTGAATGCTACGTATAAATATTAACTTGAGCATCTAGATGGCGTGCGCATCGGAGTTTTTAGGTTTTTATAAATTAAGTTTTAAAAGCTTTAGTGCCGAGTTGTTTATTAGAGGGCCATTAAGACGGATTATACAGTACTTTTTATGATATGAAGAGAACAGTTAGTTAAAGGCAATAGGGGAATATCCTGACCGTCTTGCATACTTATAACATTAAAATAATAATATGAGATCTACAGTTTGTGTGCACAATTATTCCCAGCAAATCGTTGACCATATATTAACTCTACGTGTAAATTATACTTACTATTTGTGATTTTAAGCTTTACGATAGCCTTGCCCTTATAAAGAAAGAGAAAAGAAAGAAAGAAGATATAACTGAGATAACTCAGTAAAGATTAAATAAACATACTTTTTGAACATGTGAGGACTATTTAAATTTTATAGAGATTTAACGGTTTCCAGGAAATTCTGGCTCGTACTTAACTTTAGAGCAAAATATCATTCTGACACGTTGTGATCGTTTCTCCTAATATGTTGTTGGTGGCCACGCTCAAATGAGGTGAATACTGCAATAGGAGATACCTTAATACGAGTTTCAAATAAACTTTAAATTTCAAGATGAAAATAATTAATGGACATTCAAATATGTAGAATGTCCATTAATTATTTTCATCCAAATTCGTTGGACGAGTTCTGGAGTGGAGACCGCGTATTAGTAAACGTAGAGTAGGAAGCTCTCAAGCCCGATGGCCTGACGATTTACGAAAGGTAACTGGCGGAGGCTTGATAAAAAGCAGAATACTGGGATATTTGCGCAGAAAAGAAGAGACTTCTAGACTGCAACAGGTTAAAAGAGACTTCATTCAATTACCTACTTCAAGTATAGTTCAAAGAAAACATTACGTATAAAATATGAATGCAATAGCACAAAAGAATGGCCCACGCGCCGTTGAACACAAAGCAACTGTCGTTTTGAATCGCAGCTGTTCCATGTGGTGCCACTAACCCAGTTTCCACAAGCGAAGGTCATGAACAAAAGTGAAAGTGACGTCACGAGTGTCGCGGTTTCAATATAACGAGTTTAACGAAAGTGAAAACTGCATGATGCCATAATCGCAGAAGGGTGAGATCATGTATTATTGGACAACCGCATAGTCATTATTAGAGCGTCGGTGGCTCAATTGTGTGGACTGTCGCCCTCCTACTGGGAGGGCTGAGGTTCAAATCCCGCCACGTACCAATGTGTTTTCGAATTTTCGAAAAATATATGTAAAATAACCGACGCTCTTACGGTGAAGGAAAACATCGTGAGGAAACCTGCGCACGCCTGCGAAGATATTTAAAGGTTGTGCGTGAAGTCGTCCAACCCGCACTGGGCCCGCGTGGACGACTAAGGCCTAATCACCCTATACGGGTAGGCTCGTGCCTCTCGGTGGGGACGTTTAATGAGCTCATGATGATGATAGTCATTATGGATGTTTAGTACATAGTTGTTAAAATGTAGGCATAAATGAGATTCCTAAAAAATCTGGTTTTGCTGGAATTCGAGACAGTATATTTAGAAAGCTCTTTTAAAAGACAATTTTAACAATAGCTACCTTTTGAATTGCAATTAAAAAGTTATGATCAAACATTATTTATTATGATCTCAAAGGAAACAATATGAATGTTTTCTGTGTCGGCTCTAAATCCAGTTATGTTAAACATAGATATATAGCATAATGAAACAGTTTGAATCTCAAGTCATCAATGACTTTTTGATCCTTTACACATCTCCTTGATGCCACTTTCCCTCGATGATGTCTATTTTGACTGTTATACATAATATATATATATATATATATGTCATGTGTGCCATTCTATCAAATAAAAATATTTATTTCACTCATTGATTGACAGCAGTTCAAATCTTAAGAATTTTTTTAGTAATATATAATATATATATATATATATATATGGCTATATGCTCATTGATTGACAGCAGTTTAAATCTTAAGAAAATTTTTAGTAACACAGCATTACCTACTGACAGGCAAAATCGAAAAAAACAACGAAATGTATTTATAATTTTTTTAAATATTCTATTTACTTTACTTTATAAACACCATCATTTTGAAAGGAAGACATCTGGGCAGCTAGTTAACAATAAAAAGTCATCGGTTGAAAATATATATGTAAATGGGTAAAAAGATAAAACAGTATGTCCCTTCTGTATTTTTCAATTAGGTTTCAAACGTCACTGATAAACGGACGCGCAACGAAAGTAAAAGAAGTGTATCAACGTCACTTTAAAGAAAGTGAAGTGAGTGCTGAAACGTCACTACAAATGAACGAAAGTGAAAATGGCCGTATTTTTCCCGAACGCCACTAGAGGAATGAAGAAAAATAAGTAGTTTAAGTACTTATTTTTCTTATGTTCAACACTGAAGAAGAAAATAAATACAAATATATTACACTTAATGACTAGGCCATAGATTTAGAATTAGCGCGCTACGATGGACTAGGCAATTAACTTAAAAAGCATCGATATTAATACGTTCTAGGTAAGATCCCCGTACATTTGTGTATATGAACATGTTTGATTGCATTAGTCTTCATGTATCCTGTGTATAACTTGTATGTCGTTAAAAAAGTACAAAAATGTATCTGTTGTTTAGGATTGTATAGTACAAGTTTCTTGTACAGTAAATGCATGAATGCTAAATTATTTAAAATAGCGCTGTTTATATAACAGTGGATATTTTTTATTTATTTTGAAATGTGCGTTCCTTTTTCATAAGATGGTACATTACAAGGTTATGGTGAGAAATAAATTATTATTATTATTACCACGTAAATTTTAATGGATTTCGTTTCGTATGCAATTTAATGTTTTATCGTGTACTTAAATGTAGCGTGATGAGTTTTAACTGTAAGCTATATCGTAAAAATAGGTTAAAATTTAATCCCAATTAAAAGATCAAAATACAGGAAGTTTACAAAGGAAGTTGAAAATACCGTTTAATTAATAATAATAATTCTCAAAATTACAAATAAAAGTATCTTTATGTTTGACATTTTAAATCAGTATAATTGATATAAAGAGGAATTTTAATAAAAGGAGGAAAATAATAAAGTGATAATTACGAGATTACTTTACGGTTGTATGTATGTCATCATCATCATCATCATCAGCTCATTAAACGTCCCCACCGAGGGGCACGAGCCTACCCGTATAGGGTGATTAGGCCTTAGTCGTCCACGCGGGCCCAGAGCGGATTGGACGACTTCACACACAACCTTTCGAATCTCTTCGCAGGCGTGTATGAAGGTTTCCTCACGATGTTTTCCTTCACCGTAAGAGCGTCGGATAACGTACATATATTTTTCGAAAATTCGAAAATACATTGGTACGTGTCGGGATTTGAACCTCAGCCCTCCCGGTAGGAATGCGACAGTCCACACCACTGAGCCACCGACGCTCTGTATGTATGTGTGTAGTTTATTTTTAAATGGCGTCATTGCCACTTACCACCCAGTAAATAATCGTCTGCTTGATTCCTTCCTTTTATCGGAATATAAAATTGATACCGTAATGGTGATCCATTACAAATATTACTTTTAATGTTCTCTCTTCAACCTATCGCAGTCCACTGCTGGACAAAGGTCTCTCCCATTTTGCGCCAGATATTCCGGTCCTCCGCTTTTCTAGTCCAGCGACCTTTCGCAAGTCGTCGGTCCATCGGGCCGGAGGGCGTACTACGCTACGCTTGCTACTACTGTTATAGGTTACGATTTTATTTATGACATGATTACATCTAATACATCTAATTTATACATTACATTACATCTAATTATATATAAGATGGAGATTGAAATTATGAATCACCCGTTTTTAAGTAAATATATTATAATACTGTAGAATTTTCAAAAATAAGAAGATCGCTCGATCTTAGGTCACGTCTCTTAGCCAGGACTTCAATAGCAAACCCATTATATAAAAAACTAGCGACCCGCCCCTGCTTCGCACGGGAGCAATGGTGATATTCGTAACGGGCAATCCCCGCCTTCCCGGTCAGCCGGCAGCGCCGCAAATGCTACGTACCGATATTGTTTAAATCTGTGATATCTTCGAAAATATTCATTAAAATAAAATAAATAAATATCCACCGACATTCACACAGCGCCATCTAGCCCCAAATTAAGCGTGAAGCCTGTATTATGGGTACTAAACAACGGATAAACATACTTACATACATTTTTTTTGTAAATACATACATATTATACATAGAAGACACCCTAAAATTAAAATCATATATTCTAAAAGCCCGTATAGATCTATATTAAATCGACAATTTATTTAATATATTTAATTGGATAAGGATTAATGCTGTATTGTTTAAAATCCCTTTGAAAATTTGCCACTATTTGTTATAAAAAGTAAATGGCAAAAAAATGTTATTGTGGGATATCCATAAAAGAAAGACCATCGCGGAGTTTTCTGTAGACTTATCATTGAAAATCATTATTTTGATCATTCAATTATCATTATTTTGATACATATCGTAGGGTTCAGCCTTCGTTTGCAAAGTAAACGGCAAGAATGTAACCCTCAATAAAGAAACCTGAAAAATAATGGTATCTCCCTACTTTTTATTGGCACACATTAAAAAGTATTATACATTGAAACCTATCTTTTGAATCACTCTAAAAAACCGCATTAAAATCCGTTGCGAACTTTAGGAGGACATACGGACAAAAAAGCTACTTTGTTTTATACTATGTAGTGATAATGTAACAGCAAGTTATCGAATCTTCCATAATGGCCTATTACAAGCAACTCAATATTGACGCAACAAGCAAGAATTAAACGTGTGAAAAACATCAGACATTTTACGATTGTAAAAGAAATACTACGTGTTTTAAATTCTAATCTAGCAAATTGTCCAGTACGGAGAAATGTTAATGCATAACGGCCTGGAATAATAAGTGGGCTAATGTATTCTAATTCGGTTTACATAATATAAACAAATTATATAATGTCATAGCTCCGATAGACGGGATGTTAAAGTTTGTGTAGGAAGATATCCTTATTATATCCTTATAGTATTCTAATTACCATAATACACTGTAGTATCATGAGTATTTATTATATTTATTCATTACTAGCTGGGCCCCGCGGTTTAACCCGCCTTATAGGATATTCTCCCGCAGTGCAACATAACCTAAGAAAGCGCGCAGAACTTTCAACGCGTGGCCGCCGTGCGGAACAACGTTACTTTATTTTTCAAAATATAAAGGTTTTTTCGATAATAAATGTAACCTAAGTTTTACCTTATTACATCAGCGACCTGCCAAAATCCAAAATCCCGTCTAAATCTGTCCATCCATTTCCGAGATTACCCGGAACAAACAGACTTTAAAATTTGTTATTTTGGCGTATGTATCGTAAATAAATATTCTTATGCATGAAGAAAAATAAAGTTATTTCAGTTTTACTAACAGGTCTAATTAGGTTTATATGTATAGAAGACACTGTAATTAGGTTTATATGTATAGATATCATGATTCTAACAAATAGTTACAGCAGATTAAAACACAATTCCACCCCCGACTCTTCCCGTGAGTGCCGTAATAACATGTGGCTATGGACGACCGGGCGGTACTAAATTTTTAGCAGAGAACGCGTAACAGGTATTTGTCGTAACTTGAACTTTTATTGTCTTCGTTCAGGAGTGGACATACTAGGCTGCAGTCAGATCCGAGTCAAATCTTGATCTTAAATAAAAAAATGCTCAATTTATTGAAATATATACACTGAAGTACCTATATTTATTTACTATATATAGGAATGGATGAATTTTGTAAGCACTCGTGTGATTTTCGACTGCAACAATTGTCTATAAACTAAAATGTACTCAACGGCCCTTAGCGGCCCGCTCTAGTTGTCTGTGGGAAAGGGATTGCTTGTATTTAGGGTTGTCACCCGAGTCTCGAATACAGATAACAATACAAATATTTAAGATTAACTTTAAACTAAGAAATGCAATCTGGAGAGATTCTCACTCAATGCTTAAAGATCAAAGGGCATTAAAGGTTAGAAAAAATACCACTAGATCATGGAAACAGTTAAAAATACAAATTCACATTATCATGAACTGCTTCCGAGGTGTAGGTGGGCACAGCATTCAGCTCCGTGATCCGGAAATCATGGAACGAAACCCGTGGGGAAATGTCACATTGTGCTATGTTTTTCTAGTTTGTTTAAGGGAACTGAAGGTCGCATCACTGTTGTCTGAAAAAAATATTATTGCGTGCTTCAGAGAACATCTGGTTACAGTAACAGAATATTATTTTACGCTGCTGTAGATGATATTGTACGTCTTTTCATCGATTTTTAGTTTATTACCTTGAAAACTGCAAAAAGTCTCATATGAAATTTCACCCTCTCTTAAGGTTTTGCGGGCCGCATTCCGGAAAAAATATGCAAGATATTTTTATTGGGAAGTGGAGAGTAAGAATTTAAAAAAAAATCATTGTGCTCATATAACATAACTTCTCCATTAAAAAAAATCTATTCATTTTTCCCTTATGCCGTGAAACGCGGACGAACTACACACGATTGGATATGGGTAATTCTAACACCGCTATGGATTGATCTAAAATAAATAAATTTATTACTATTTAGTTGACAACCCTACTTGCATTATTGTGATCGTTTGCATTCTTCGCTGACCGACTTACCATAACATTGTTGTCTGTCATGAGATGCTTATCGAAGTTGCGCACTCCGCTATGCAGTGCCTGCAAATTGTATGCCAGATTGTTTACTATTGAATTTGTTGAGTTTATATGAAGGCCCAGAGCGTCGGTGGCTCAGTGGTGTGGACTGTCGCCTTCCTACCGGGAGGGCTGAGGTTCAAATCCCGACACGTACCAATGTATTTTCGAAAAATATATGTACGTTATCCGACGCTTTTACGGTGAAGGAAAACATCGTGAGGAAACCTTCATGCACGCCTGCGAAGAGATTCGAAGGTTGTCTGTGAAGTCGTCCAATCCGCACTAGGCCCGCGTGGACGACTAAGGCCTAATATCACCCTATACGGGTAGGCTCGTGCCCGTCGGTGGGGACGTTTAAGGAGCTGATGATGATGATGATGATATGAAGGCCCGACGTCGTGGCGCCTAGTAATTCGAATTCACATTGGTACGTGACGGGATTTGACCCTGCTTCCTCCAGATCGGAAGGCAACAGTCCACACCAATGAATCACCGACACTAAGAATCACAGGATGGGTGACCACAGATAAAAAGGGTAAAAAATGTCAACTACTAAAGTAAAAACAGTTGCGTTTGGTAGTTATTTGGTGCTGTTATTAAAAAGTTTAAATAATTTTGTATTTTTAGGTTATTTTATTTTGACTGACCATAACATTATGGTAGAATTCCATTCTAACAAAAGCTCTTATCAAATTATATGGTTTTGACATACCTACAAGTGGGTTAATTAGTATAACTTTGCAGTTGTTTCATTAAACCCTGGTTATCTTTTACGTTAGATAAAACTCGAGTTAACAATGTTAAAAACCTTCATTTCGGCTACTAAATCGAGTGGGAACGTTTGACTTAAGATTGTATTATTTCAGTTAATTAACCTTCATACGAGTATCACACGTGTGAAACTTCAGGACATTACTGAGTCTTGATTGAATCATTACCGCAGAACAAACGGAAATCTTTGGCGTATTGTTCATTGTTTTTAATCAATTACTTACGTTTAGAGGAAGGTTTTCTTTGAGGTCTGCCTTTATCTCAGTTTTTTGACCTGACTGGCTTTGTGGTCGTGTGGTTAAAATAATATAAAATAAAATATTCAGCTGATATTCACACAGCGCCTTCTAGCCCCAAGTTAAGCGTGAAGCCTGTAGTATGGATACTAAACAACGGATGAACATACTTATGTATATTTGTAAACATTATACATAGAAACACCCAGACCAATACAAACTGACATGTTCATGCACACAAATGTTTCGGATCGAACCCGGAACCCGTGGTGGAATAGCCGTCCTCTCAACCATTACACCAAATGGGTCTTCAAGTCGGTTTAAGCGTTGAGTTTAGGGCGCTGCTTGACATGGGGATAGTGGGTTTAAAGCCCACGGGGAGTACGCTCAGTGCCAGTAATTTTGTGCAAATTTTCTCAGTTTGATTAGGACAGTGCCGGCTGAATCACCTGATTGATTTGAAAGGAAAATATGTTTCCATCGCGGGCACGTTAAGCTGTCTTTCCTGGCTACAATCTTAGGATGGAAGTCGTTAACCCTTTAAGACGCCTTACGCCCTCGTAAACAATAGATTTTCCATTGTGTCTGGATTGCTGGCGGTCAAAGGGTTAACACCCACCAGCAATGAGCCTGCGTGGTGGGATAATGCCCAAACTCCCCGTCGTCTAGGTAGGTACCACCGCAGTGCTAGATATCGTCCCGTGAAACAGGAGTGTCATGCACTTTTGAGTTTCGGGATAAGGGCACTGTAGCTAGTGAAATTACTGGGTATAAGAGACCTAACATATGTCGTCTCGGGTGTCGGGCGCAGTGCGGCATTGATGGAGAATAATAACTGTCAGTCAGTTGTTGGTCTCCTTCAATGCCGCTCTGTCATAGTTAGGCGTATCACTTACCACTAGGAGAGCGCCCAGACCGTCCGGTACCCTAATAAAGACCTTAGCATAGATCCCTCTTCGGTAGTAAATCTGTTAAGGTTAAGGTTAGCTTACTTAATTCAAATACAAATATTATCCAAATTAATAAGCTGTCAACTTTCGGTTTACAAGGAAATAAAAAGGCACGTGTTTAACCCGTGGAAAATGCCCAAGGTCGAGCTGCCAATAATTCACAGGTAAGTAAACGTGAAATGCAAAAACCTTCCGTGTTCCGTTTAAATGCAGTTTGCAAGTGACCTTTTTTTATTGGGAATCAAGTTATCGACGATCGGAATTACGGTCTGCGCCGGTTTCATTTTGTTATGTAAATTGACGTCATACAAAGTACTGCCGATGTTATGTACACTCCAGAACTCGTCTGCTCCAACGGCTATCGGTTCTGCAACGTATGACACTGCCTCTTTGACTTGCGGATCCGAGCTATATCGGAAACTTTAGCCGGGTCTCCTTAGTAGAATCAATTCTCTCTGATCTGGCAGCTACCTTGGTCAAAGAATCAGTCTGGCAATCCAAAGGGGTAACGCTGCCAGTATTTTCGGAACTTTGCCGAAAGGGACTTCTTTTAATTATATTTTTTAGTTTTAATTTTTTTATTTTTAAGTGTTTAGGGTGTAATATATTTTAGTTACCGAATAATGTAATGTTGTAAACAGAATTAAATTTAACAATACTATAATAATCATTTATAACTTTGTTCCCTATATCAAGTTTAATTAATTCTCTCTCAATCTCTAGTTTTTTTAAATTTTGATGGTCAGGAAGTGTCTTGTTTGGGTTTAGTTCGCATACGGATAAGTTCTTTTCTGATTTTATCCTAAATAGCGACGCCGAGCATGTACTCGTCAGGTTTTAACGGCCCAACCAGGGCACAGGCCTTCACGAACAGCACAGCCGTGGGGAGATTGGGTCTTAAACCACCACGCGGGCCGAATGCGGATTGGTGGTTAACGACTACTATTCTAAGATTGTAGCCGGGACCGACGGCCTAAAGTGCCCTCCGATGCTCAAAATCATCATTATTTTCAGACAATCAGGTGATGACTTTTGGAGAATCAGGTAATTCGGCCTGCAAGCACATGCAAAACTGTACCACAAAAAGCGGCCAACGTAAATGTCAACGCAGGAAAAACGTATAGAACAGTGGCGTGCACACAAATTATGAGTAGGGCAAAGTGAGTCACACTAATCGCAAAAACAATCTATAATTTACATTATTACAAATTGAGTGCTGTTGATGATATCAGATCGCCTATGGTGTTAAATATGTAGAGAAAGAAAGAAAGTATTTATTGAAATATAAATATTACACTTATTAAAAAACCTACATCTGTATACAAGATAGAAAGATTTCAATCACACATAACATAATGTATAAATACTAAAACAAAGTACAGTATAAAAAAATAACAAATGTAATATTTATGTCAAAAGGACCCCGTCTCAGCGTATGCTGCCGTGTTTTGTTATGTATAATTTATTTTAAGACCAATCCTAGTTTTTAAGAAACACGACAGCGCTGGTTTTCTGATAGGGCCTAGGTGACGACAGCCCTTTACCCATTGACATTACTGCGACTAAATAAAATACTCGTTAAATGCGATTACTAAAATTACATAAATACTTATTCATATTTATCATTATAAAGCACAAAAATAACAGAGATAAGATATGAAAATAGATACACATACAGTACTTATAATATATAGTCATATACATACACACACATATACATACACATACTACCAAATGTGAGTTAACAACAACACTGAAACGTGGCATAACCGCCATGTAGGGTCACAAGCTTACACAAATCCTTTCTAAGATACGAACGCTTACCTCGCGGATACAATGCAAACCAAACCAATCGTCTGAACCTTCTTAAAAAGGTAGAGTATGAATATTACCTCTCTTGTAATGAGAGGTACATACTTTTGAGACGTTTCTTAAATAGAAAGATTGATTTCAGGCTGCGGATTGGCGGTGGGATATCATTCCAACACCGCGAAGCAGCGAATCTAAAAGAGCCCCGGAATGAGGCAGTGCGATGTGTCGGTATGACAAGGATCGGGGCGCAGCTTCGTCCAGCATATCTCCTTCGATCCTGAGCCCAAGCCAGTTTCTCATGGAGATACTTTGGTTTAGCCTTATTTACTACTCCGAACATCAATGTAGCTAGATGTAGGCTCGGCGGGCTTTCATATTCAGTAAATTTGCTGTGAGCAGGAATGGTGATACATGTGAATGCGGTGGGATGTTAAAACCAAATCGGGCACAAGCATTTTGATTTTTTTGTACAAGCTTTTCCGTTCTACCTAGAAGACATGGGCCGTAGACTGTGTCATAGTAGTTTAGACAGTATCAGTGACTCGCAGAGTTGAATCCTAAGTTTTTCGCAAGTATAGCCTGATCCTATATAATATTTTAATCGATAAAAGCAAACTCGTGCACATTCGGATAAATGTTTCTCAAGTTAAGATTGCTATCTAATATTAACCCTAAATTCCTGATTCTTCCACTCTCTCTATAGGCAATCCTCCAACTCGGATATCAGTTGATTACTTTGTCTAACCTTTTGTAAATTATTCCTAGAGCCCATTATCATATAATTCGACTTGGTTGGGTTCAGTAAAGACATTCTCCTTACACCAGATGGCTATACGCTGCAAATCATCGTTGATTTTGGTGACGGAATGAGCAACTTCTGACTTAGAGGAAAATGGGCTAATAAGTGGGAATCATTTAATATGTTGGCGATTCTCCGGGTTGTCTGGACGCACAGGGTATGCACTACTTGTTTGCATATATGAGGTGCACGCCACTAGTATAGAATGAATATACCATCAGAAGCACCAATTATATCTAATGGAGTCGGTATAAGTAATTTACTGTTAGTCAATTTCACACCGCTCTCAAAGTAATTCAAAGCGTCCTTGTAATATTTAACGAGGTCGTGTATGGAGTTTTGTTTATTACTGATTGCTGCATTGTACCAATGACTTAGTTTATGTTTGATAAAGGGTATTTAGACAAGGGCGGACCGATGATGCAATATATTAAAACAAGCCGTGTCAGAGTTATTGTTTTAGCTTTTCGTAGACAAAGGAACATAACCAATTGTCATTGCCGATTATATCGCGTAATAAAAACTTAATATTTAAAATAATTGTTTTTTTTTCTCAAATATAAATGTTTTGAATTTATTTAACAAGTCATATCTCAGATAAATTCGAACACAACTCATTATACGGATGGAATTGCGTGAATATTAATGCATTTAAAATGTTTTATTTTCTCACAAACAAACAATTTTTTTCGTGGATATCTCAGACACATTCAAACAAGCTTCCATACAGTGATACTACTAGATCTAAATAAAAACTAATGAAAAATATTTTTCAAAAATTGTTTGGTACCCTACAATATAAGCGAATACAACTTATTAGGCAAGCAGACTTATAATCGTATACAATCGCTATTATTATTTTGTCATGGAGGCTAGATGACGAAAGGAAGTCCGTGATATCTGACGTAAATGGGGAAGACTTAATTTCTAGGCATTGCATTTGGTGAAAGAGATACTTTATATTTAAACTACTTGGCAAAATCACCACCCGGGGATACAGAAATTATTTGCGAAACCTTAACACGTAAATTAAGATTGCATTTGCATAAGCAAATGACATTTTATTCGTTGAATCATCATTGTTATGAAATGTGTTGCACTTACAGAATGATGCAGCAAAAGTCTTAATTCCTCCAAGCTCCTTGCTTTATTTGGAATACGATGTCGCTGTGTTGTCTATAGATATATATTTGTATTCAACTATCTCTCTTCTACCTATCGCAGACCTCTGCTAGACATAGGTAAGTCTCTTCCATTTACGCTAAGTATCCCAATCCTCCGCTTTTCTCATCCAGCCTCCACCAGCGACATTCTGTAAGTCGGTGATCCATCAAACACTAATTATGGCCGAAATAGGTGATTCATTCGGTAAGCTACGTCATGTCCTAACGTCAACTATTCCGCAATGCTTAAACACGAAAGTCTTTGAGCAATGCGTCCTACCCGTGCTAACAACATACGCAGCTGAGACATGGACACTGACTGCGGGATTGGTTCACAAGTTCAAAGTCACTCAACGCGCAATAGAGCGAGCTATGCTTGGAGTCCCAAGCATAGCTCGCTCTTAGGGATAAGATCAGAAATGATTTAATCCGTAAGAGAACTAAAGTTGCCGACATAGCCCGCCGGATCAGCAAGTTGAAGTGGCAGTGGGCTGGTCACGTATGTCGCAGAACCGATGGCCCTTGGAGCTGACGATTTCTGGAGTGGGGACAGATGGCAGATGACCTCCGGCCTGATGGACCGACGACTTACGAAAGGTCGCTGGTGGAAGCTGGATGATAAAAGCGGAGGACCGGGATATCTGGCGCAAAATGGGGGAGACCTATGACCAGCAGCAGACTCGATAGGTTGAAGAGAGAGAAGTGATTCATAATCATTTATTTTAAAAAATAACGCTCATTGTATTATAAAAATGTCTGACAATTAAATCATTCAACAAAGTATATCAATCATACATTGCATTGCATCCGGTGACGGTTTTCCAATCAGTTATTTAATTGTGAAACGGAATTATGACCCTTCATAATGGAAGCATACGGACTACTGTGCAATTGTTTTGTGTTAACTTAGCCTTCGAGTAGTGATGTCGAGATATCGATGCCTTTGTATTTTATTTTTTTAAGTAATCTTTACATATTAATAGAATTGGAGTATCTGTTTTTATTATTTTAATTATCATTTTTCTTCATGCATATGAATATATACCAAAAATTTTTTCTTTCTACATTTTCCTAAAACTAGAAATTGGTATAAAATTCCTAAGACTTATTTTTTTTTTAAAGTGCTTTGTACTCGTACTTGTGTCTATCTTTTCAAATATTGACTTTAAATGGATGACTTTCGTACCTAAGTTTTTGTAAATTATTTATTTATTTTCGGAAGATTTACAGTTTCAAAAGACACTATAGTAAAGTATAACAAAATGATATGAGTACAATAATAATTACAAATCTCCGCATATGAGAATTATGCTTAAGTGTTAAGTAAATAAATCTACACAGTATCGATAACATTGTGAATATAAGGATGTCCGGACGATTTTACAATATCGATAACTAATAATAAGAAATAAGACATCACTATACAAATGATGTGTGTTGTGAAAGACATTCGGCATTAGCCCAAGCTGAAAATGAATATGAGGAGCATTTTAACGATAATAATCTCATAACGTGCAAATTGTTATTGTTAATTACAACAAAATAACTAAAGCCAAGAAACGGCCTACTTAGCGGTAAAGCAATTATCATTTAGTAGAGTAGCATCTCGAATATATAACAAGTCTTGTATAAGTAAGAGCACTTTAAGAATTACATAATATACGCTA
Organism: Leucinodes orbonalis; assembly: GCA_019425675.1. Taxonomy (NCBI): domain Eukaryota; kingdom Metazoa; phylum Arthropoda; class Insecta; order Lepidoptera; family Crambidae; genus Leucinodes; species Leucinodes orbonalis. The sequence continues at coordinate 84,234 of PQWD01000572.1, forward strand.
CGGAATGAATACTTTAGCATTGGTACATTTATCTATAGACTAAAAAACTAGAACTAATGCTAAAAAAAACTAATGCTAATAAAATTACAGAATATCCAAATTATCTTCATTTAATATGAACGAAAAATACTCATAAATTGTTGAGTACAAACAGAAAATAAAATGCATGGCTAGCTTTGGATTTATTTCCGTAATACTTTTTGTAGGAATTTGAAGAAACTTTTACAATTCGCAGGTTCTCGATCTAAAGAAGGTCTCGCTGTGAAAGCATATAGCCATAGATATAGTAATGGAATATGGGATTAGTAAATCGCCTGTCCATGATAAAACAGCATTGAAGGAGACCAATAACTGATAGATATTATTATCCAGCAAAGCTACGACACTCCTATTTCAAAATGGGACAATGTCTGCGGTGGTACCTATCTTAGATGACTCAGTACCGAGTCTACCACCTAGTACCTACTTAGTGTTTTCTTGGCAATTATTATAGAACGTGACAACTGAATATTCTGTTAAAGATTGCATCTTTACCAAGATATCTTTGGTGACGATTTCCACATCAGCAAGTATCCGTGACATTTTCTGTTTAACTGTGAAATTCGTATTGAACTTCGCACTTTATTCAGAAATGAGCATACAAACCTGACCTGGTTAATAAGGTAGAGGATGGATGTTGACTTTTTTTCGTACTGAAAACTGGCTCTCAGCCTTAAAATTTACACAACGAGCCTAAGGGCGTCCCAGAGTTGGACTCGAATCTTGGTAGCCTAACATATATTTGGGGAGAAAAGCGGCTGTGCGAACCTACAGGGACGCTGGATGTTGGCTGCTAGGGATCGATCTGGAAATATCTAAGGGAGGTGTTTGCTTATAATATCTAAGTGTAATGTTAATATTCAACTTGTGTTACTTTTATAAAATTGTGAATTTTATAATGATTGTATGTTTTATTTTAAAAATTAGGTTTATTGCAGAAAGTAAATTTTAATGTTCCATATAAAATAGCTCGTTTGTCGAGATACCTACCATTTAAAGCAAAAAGCTCAAAAAGTAATCTTGGTCATTTCTCCACTATTAACAGAATACAATCACAATTTAGTCAATTTTCGCGCTCGTCTGTAACAACCCCAGTACAATATGATATGTCATTCTCACTGCGCAAATTTAAATCTTTGTTATTAGATGCATTTCGGTCCGGAAAATAGTTTTGTTTCAGACATAATTAAATTAAATTTTGTAATTGTTAAAACTTATGTAATTTAAGTAATTTATTAAAAGGCATACGTTTGTGCATGTCGTGGCAGCCTTTAAGTAGAACAGCGATTTGTTATGTTATTAATAAGTTTTAATTGTGAATGATATCATCGTTTGTTATGTTGGTTGTGCTTAAATAAATAAATTACTGAATATGAATAAAGAAAAAAATTATAATTGCATACTAGCTGAAATAAACAATTTGAATTTATTTGAAAATATTGATTTTTAATTTTATAAATGTTATACTCATTATAGATACTAAATTTCTTGCCGGATTCTCACCAGTTTATGTTATTTATAATCGTTAAACTTTGAATTTGAAGGCACTAGATACAAATATTTATTTTTGTTAACGGGACGGACAGTTCTCTGACCTGGTAGTAAGTGATACGCCTAACCATGACAGTGTTGAGGAAAGTCAACAATAGAAGGTAGTCCTTATTTTCTGTCAACACTGTCTTGCACCCATTACCCGAGGCGAGAGATGTTAGGTCTCTCATACCCGGTAATTTACAATGATCGATCGAACCAACGATGTGGGTACGCCATCCCGTTCATTGGTGCAAACTTGGATGGGTGGCCATTGGAACGTGAATTAAAATTCAAACGCAAAATGGTATACACATCACGCCTACAAAATGACACCTATTTCATGACATACCTTTTACTTATTTTTCAATGACATTGTTTTATTTAATTATAAAAGTTTCTTATTGTTTCTATTGTATTGTTATAATCAATTTTAATAATTTTGATATAATTAAATTGGATTTTATGATTTAAATTATAAATTCGTGTTTATTATGCATTGTGTGAGTTAGTAGTGACTTCAAATATATATTTTATTGATCTTATTTAATTTTATATAATTGTTTATTATCGTAATTGTTTCGTGTTTTAAAATTGGACTTTTAATATTATTTGATTTAATTAATTTGATGAAATTATCTAAAATTCCTCTTGGCTTTGAATCTTTTGTAAATGTAGTTTAATTGTTTGATATTATTTTGTAATTTTTATATATTTTCCCGACATTTCTATGGCTTCTCCGGCCAAACATAGAGTACTAATATTAATGTTTCACCTTACCTTTTTACCTATGTTGTACAAATAAATAAAAAAAACGAAAGCTTGAGAATGTATGGCTGAAGCGATTTTAGCTAAATTTAGTATGGAGTCGTCAAGTCAGTCAGGAAGGTCAGTCACTTTGAAACAATACTTAATGATAATATTAATTAGTGTATATGGAAGGAAGAACGTAGATTAAAAAAATATATATATTTTTTTTTAAATTTTACTATCCAAAAGTGTATTCTAGTGTATTCTAAACACTTTTGGACTTAATTAAATAAATATTTTTGAGTTTAAGTTTCAAAAATGAATAAAGTGTTACAAGGAATATACAAGTAACTTGTGGATGAAATAGCATATTAAAGGCAGGAATGGATAAATCCACATGGCAACAGGATGATCATCATCATCAGCTCATTAAACGTCCCCACCGAGGGGCACGAGCCTACCCGTATAGGGTGATTAGGCCTTAGTCGTCCACGCGGGCCCAGTGCGGATTGGACGACTTCACACACAACCTTCGAATCTCTTCGTAGGCGTGCATGAAGGTTTCCTCACGATGTTTTCCTTCACCGTAAGAGCGTCGGATAACGTACATATATTTTCGAAAATTCGAAAACACATTGGTACGTGTCGGGATTTGAACCTCAGCCCTCCTGGTAGGAAAGCGACAGTCCACACCACTGAGCCACCGACGCTCTAACAGGATGATTAAAGATACTATATCTTTAATCAAAAGATAGCGTTAGGAAATCATTCTTTATAATTGCGGTCCTCTACAAAGGATGTGTAACATCCACTTGGGCAACTACCCAGAGGATTTTGTAGTTAGGCAAAAGCCTGAATTTCCTGGGATGTACCTAACTTTTGAATAAACTATAAAAGGGGAGTCACAAATGATTTTTCGGGTTGAGGTGTCTAGAGCTATGTGTTATAGCCTGAATAACCGGGTCATACCGCAGCTGAGACATGGACACTGACTGCGGGATGGGTTCACAAGTTCAAAGTCACTTCACGCGCAACGGAGTGAGCTATGCCTGGGGGCTCTCTTAGGAATAAGATCAGAAATGATTTAATCCGTAAGAGAACTAAAGTTACCGACATAGCCCGCCTGATCAGCAAGTTGAAGTGGCAGTGGGCTGGTCACGTATGTCGCAGAACCGATGGCTGTTGGAGCAGACGAGTTCTAGAGACGCGGTCTCCAACCGCGTCTTGGCAAGCGTAGCGTAGGTACTAGGTGGTAGACTCGACACTGAGTCGTCTAGGTTATGCACTTTTGTGTTTCGGGATGAGGGCACTGTAGCTAGTGAAATTACCGGGTATAAGAGACATAAAATCTGTTGTTTCGGGTGACGGGCGCAGTGCGGCATTGATGGAGAATAATAACTGTCTATCAGTTGTTGGTCTTCTTTAATGCTGCTCTGTCATGGTCTGGCCTATCACTTACCATCAGGTGAACGTCCGGACGGTCTCGTCCTGTACACTTAATAACATAAAAAGAAACTCCCTCCGGCCCGATGGACCGACGACTTGCGAAAGTTCGCTGGTGGAGGCTGGATGAGGAAAGCGGAGGACCGGGATATCTCGCGCAAAATGCTATGTCCAGCAGTGGACTGCGATAGGTTGAAGAGAGGGGATAATAGCCTTACGAAACTTCGCAAATCGATTGCTCATCGACCGATCGTTCAAATCAATCGCCGTCTAAGCATGCATTATAAATCATTGCAGTTATTAGCCCCGGGCTCTAACAAAAGTTATGTAAAATGCATTTTGTATTTTCGCAACGTTGCACTCTCGTAACTTATGGTTGTGCTTGTCCTTTCTGTCGCAAACGTTCCGTTTAGCTAAATCGTTAAATTACCTGCTAATACTAGTTTTGTAAGCGGTATATGTTGCGATATTTGTCGTTCGTAAACGAATTATACTACAATACCCAGGTTAATTCTAGAGTCTTATAAGTCGAGAATCGCTGCTTGCCCTGTGAAGCTGTTAAGGCCATCTGCGATCAGCTAAACATCTAGATACTTAAATTTCAGGACAAATGTCTTACTCATTGACGTCTAAAATATGGGAGCTTCGGTCAGTATCATGTCTTCTGTCTTTTTATAAAGCATAGCCCAATAGCTATTTTAATTTGACCTTAGCATCAAGGCATAAGGTTCAAAATATGTTGTCAGTATAATTATGTGGCCTTAATAAGCCTTTGGTTAATAGAATATTTTAATAGAAAATGATTAATAAAAGGAATATATGAAGAGTTATAGTTATGCACTTCTAGTTAATTGTATATGTGATCCGTTACGCAAAGTTTAGTAATATTTTTGTTATTCTATATAGCATTGAGTTATGGTGGGTCGCCAGTCTAATTCTGAATACTGCAAGATATATGGCCATCATTATATTAATACTGTTTCAAGAGATGGCGGTAATGCCCTGGATAAAAAATATCATACGCTACTAAGGAGCTTAATGACTCATTCAAGAACTTTCCTACGAGTAGAATGTTGAAACTTGTAGTTTTATTGGTTTAGTGTAAATATAATAGTAGCGTAATACGAGTAATCGACGCAAACGGGTGAGATAATGCCTTCTACGGTCATAACAATTTAAATACGACCGTATTACGCAAACCGTAAGATCGTTTACAACGTGTTGATTGTCAAGAATGAAAACATACAAGTTGTGATGCAACGTAGTAGCATGTAGATCTGGGTCGGTGTATTCCACATTTCGCAAATAACACGCCCCACGATTCGTATAATAACATGTGCAAGACAATGGAGTAGAAAAACACAGGCTTTTAATAGTGGCGTGCGCCAAACATTTTTATTTCTTACATTTCGTACAAAAACTCGTTGCTCTGTGTGAAAACATAAATTTCCAAAAAGTAACTTAAAATAACAGGTACATCAACTCAAACGTAACATTCAGATCGAGGTTTAGGCATAAGTCACAACAAAAAAAAATAAAAAGATTAAAATAAAGAGTATTTATATCAGTGCGTACTCGTGAGACCTGGAGCGGAGCTTCCAGCAGTCTAGCTGCAACTGAACCACTACCGCTTTGAGGTTTTGCTCCACATCTCACGCTCGTATTAGTGCTAAGCTTATATTTATATATCACATTCAGACGACTGCTCCCTGCAGCCTTTAGTAGCTACCATGATGACCATACTCGTGTCCGTGATCATGACCGACGACGACCGGGACGGGGACCTTGACTGGGTAAGGCACTGGCTTCTCCACTGGGTAGGGCACATGCTTCTCGATGTGGACTGGGTAGGGCCTGTCGACTGGTACCTTGACGGGCACTGGGACATGCTTCTCTACTGGGTAGGGAATGTGCTTCTCCACGGGGTAAGGCGCGGGCACTGGGACCTTTACGGGGTAGGGCACTGGCTTCTCAACGTGCACGGGGTAGGGGCGGTCGACGGGGACCTTGACGGGGTAAGGTACGGGCTTCTCAACGGGGTAAGGTACGGGCTTCTCAACTGGGTAAGGCACGGGCTTGGGGATATGCACGGGGTAGGGCCTGTCGACGGGGACCTTGACGGGGTAAGGCACTTCCTTGACAACGGGGTAAGGAGCGGGCACGTGCACTGGCACCTTGACTGGGTAGGGCACCTTCTTTTCTACTGGGTAAGGAGCGGGCACTGGGACCTTGACGGGCACGTGGATGTGCTTCTCAACTGGGTAGGGCTGGGGCACGTACACTTTGACGGGAACAGGCCTGTCGACTGGCACATGGACGGGGTAGGGTACTTTTTTCTCGACGGGGTAGGGTTGAGGAACGTGGACGGGTACTTTTACGATTTCCTTGACAGTGTAGGGCACGTGTTTGACGACGGGTAAGGAGCGGGTACTGGCACCTTCACGGGTACTGGGACGTGCTTTTCTACAGGGTAGGGGACGTGTTTCTCGACGGGGTATGGAACAGGCACGTTCTTGTAGACAGTGACTGTCTTGTGGTGGTATTCATCGTGACCGCCGTAGCCACCGCCCAGACCACCTTCAAACCCCCCGTGTCCGTAGCCCAGTCCGATGTCGAACAGTCCACGTTTCTCGTGCTTCTTGTCGTCGGAGGCCGCCTCTTTGTTGTCGGTCACTGCCACTTCTTTTTCTGCTTTCTTGGCTTCTTCAGCGTGAGCGAAGGCCAGGAGAGCCACCAGACTGGCGGCCACGAGCTGAGGGAGAAATAATCGGTTAGTTTAACTCTTGATTTGAAGTTTGTTAAGATTATCGCTTTTCGTACGTTACAGCTCTTAATTGAAAGTGAACGTTTCGAAATCATAATGATGCTTGTTGTTACAATTAAAATTGAAAGTAAATATGGTGGTTTTGTAATTAACTAGAACGTAGTCAGTGCCTAATGAGTTGACGAGGTAATATTAGCGACACACGCAACGTTTCCGTGTTGCGTAAACAATAAAAGTGGGACATGGTTTTGTCCAGGTTTTGAAATGTACCCCAGGGAAGCAAAATTATAGTATCGAGACCGTGCCAATATATCGTTGATTGTTTATAGAATTTCATTGTTTAAAAAAAAACTTATTAAATGTACGCTAACTAAAGGATTGGAGCCCACAGATGTTGAGCAATTCCCAAGAAACACTAAACGTCGAAAATGTTTTTTGGCAGATTTTTTTTCGGTCCTAATTCTCAATGGCACGTCACAGTCACAAGCACTATTCACTTATTAACAACTAAAATTCACACACCATGAACCTCATGATGCAGCTCTTGTTGGGTGCACTGAAGTCAGTGAAGTCCTGAATGCGAATGATGCGTGTTGCTTGGAGGCTTCGCTATATATATGCCGAAAGAGCGGCCGACCGAAGAAAAAAATGTCCGTAGGAGCATGTTACACTTTCGCTTTAGAGGGGTTCGGACCGCGTAGCTATGCTCCTTATCTGTCGCCTTTGAGATTCGGACCGGTTCGGCTATTCGATTCGCAATTTGAATATTTACTTGCACTTAGGTCTGAGATCGTATCGGAGCATTTAAGGGCTTTGTTAGGCTAGTGACTTGATTAGCTTAGGCTTAATGAAATTAGTATTTTCGGATTTTGGGTAATTTGAATCTTTTGTGTTTTCTGTTAGCACAAATCATGATTGTAAATTATTACCAGTTTTGTTAAATATTAAAAATAAACGTTTGTAATCTGTTTCAAAATGTCAGTATGTTTTATTAATAATCTTTATAAACAGAATTAACTTAAAAATATTTTGAATACATGAATAATAGTAGTTATTAATAACAAGTTTAAAATCTTTTGGAAATGAAGTCTACATTGCAAAAACTTGTTATTAAAGCTAGTAAGAACTTTTTCAATATATTAATAATATATTTTTTGAATCCTACATAACCCCATCGAATAAGGCTCGTGAGATCTCGAGTACTCATTATATTCTCATTTTAAAATAGTTTTTTGGTCGTTACTTCTTGAGAAAAATGTATTTGTTTCAATAAATTTATTTACTTGTGAATCATAATTGTTATAGTATCTATTAGTTTACCTTGTTAACTTGAATTAAGTAATTATATCTTCTCATTCCCTAAATAGACAAATTGACTCTTTGAACTTAAGTAAACCGGTTGTCTGCTTGGTTCCAAATTTGAAATAAATCTTTCACATTAACAGTGATGATTTAGTACATTAATTTATTTATTGAATTACCTAAATAAAACGACACAATATAAATTTATAAAACAAAAAGAAGCTTGACAGTTACTGGTCTTACAATCATAAATAATTTAATTACAGCAAGCACTTATCTTAAAATTTACGAAGAAGAGAAATGATAACTTTAGGAAAAAATATATACAGTGAACAAACACACGAGAAAGTGTCTTAAGTTAGGTCACATTTTCTGAGTGTAGACATAAACTTGGAAATTCTTTGGGAGTGTATATCGAGATTAAGAAATAATTTAGATGAGTTTTATACATGCGGGACAGACGAACATCCAGCGAAGTGCCATATTCTGGGCTTCTGGCTTAGACAGAAGTGCCTTTCGCATGGGTTGTATTTTTGTAAGGTTTATCCCGGGATGCCCTTAAGATCTTTGCAAAAAGTTTTAAAACATAGAGCCCTTGTCTAAAGCTCTTGTCCGTTCTTAAAAGAGCTTCAAAATTAATAAGCCGTCGGTGTTAATATAAAATTCAACAGCGCCGCTAAGGTTCTTGTTTCACCCTAGGCCGGATTTAAGCTCTTTGCAAAAAGTTAAGCACTTAGGACCACTTAAGCTTGGCCGGTAGTATGAAAGCTAAAGCGATAAGTTCATTTGAATTGGTACAATCATATCTTGGGTCAAAGGGCGTCAAGGTCACTTATATCCAAGTGTTCATGGCATTTAAACAATTGCAAAAATGTTGCACAATCGATTGTGGATAACGTAATGTGTCGTTAAATAACCAGATCGTCTGAAAGATAAGTATTGAGTGTAATTAAGATCGTATTTGAAAGTGTAACTCGAGGCCGAGTCGGAAATGGCTGACGAATGCTACCATCGTCACTATCACTTGACTGGGCGTTGTTTGTGATGAAGCGAACGATTTGGATTAATCTTTATTGAAGACGGACGTGCATAAGCATGTTTGCATGGGTATCAATCAAATATATCATTTCTCTGCAATGGCGCTTTTGCGTTTGTCGTATTTAGCAAATAACTTTTGCCCGCGGCATCGCTCGCGTTAAATTCGGATTTTTCAAATTTCGTTATAGGAAGCCTCGTACATTTTCTATCCTTCTAATAAGGGGATGAGGGCAGATGGCCAAAAATGAAGCACTTTTTTGTTAGTGATAGGTAATCCTTATACCAATTATTAGATTTCTACATCGACAATTGTGTAATACCCCATAACAATTTTCCACGGGGTTTATTAGAGACAAAAAGAAACCCGTGTCAAACTCCACAATCTCCATGCTTCAAACTATTTTCAACGTTAATAATCACGACAATTTATCGCTCCGTTTTTTTGCTCAAAGCCAACAACAACTCAAAATACACTGCATTTCTTACAAAAATCTAATACAAGCTATTTTTGCTTGTCACAAGATCGTAGGTATGTTGGGAGATTTAATAAATTAAACAAAAAACCTGGCTAAGGTGGCGGTTAGTAAATGGATTTCAGCTGCAGGGATCGGTCCGCGTGGGAAGTTGTTTGGGAGCCTTCGTGCAGCAGTGGACATTTTAGACTTCAATAATAATGATGATGATGATAAATTAAATAAGTAATAATATTTGCTAGTCATTACAACGACAGGTCGTCGAAGGTTTTAAAGAATGACAAATGATGATGATATTTGGTCTTGTTTTTGAAGTTGGAGATTTCGCTGTTTAACGCAGATAACCTTTATAGGGAGACCACTTTCACATCGATCCGTCGCATCGTAACCAATCGCACTGCTGGACATAGGCCTCCGCCGGCTTGCACTAGACATTCTGGACCTCTGCTTTCGTCATACATCATTTACCAGCGGTTTTTCGTAAGTCGTCGGCCCATTTGACCGGAGGGTATTCTACGCTACGCTCGCCAAGACGCGGTCTCCACTCCAGAACTCGACTGCCCCAACGGCCCTCGGTGCTGCGACATACGTGACCAGCTTACTACTCTTTTGTCTAGAAAAACATTAACATCAATATAATACTAAATCATTCAGTATTTTGGCTGTCGGCTTAGCACTCTGCTATTTCAAAAGCATTGTATTTTGTTTTGCAAAAATAAGTTTGATCTACTTGCAATAGCGTATACATAACAACTGGGTTGTTTATTAAATGATATATTTACCGCGTTAGATACTTATCGTAATTAACAAGTCACGCTTTCTTAATAAAACCGAATTTGGTCGGGTATTTAATTTAACAATGGTATATTGTATGAGTGATAGAACTCGTTTAATACCACGGGTTTGAGCGTGTTATTAAAGTATAGGATGAAAGTAAGCAATTTAAAGTTACTGAAAACATATTTTGTAAGTCAAAGTCTTTATTCCTTTCGTGATACCGCTTTTTCTTTTAAAAATTGACAAATTAGTTGCCACTTGAGATATATTCCGATAAATCTAAATATATAACGCAAATGTGACTGACTGACATAGTGATCTATCAACGCACAGCCGTAGGTACATGTATTGACGTATGCATCCATTAAATAGATAGATAATTCATTTATTTGCATCATAAAAACACACATCACATTAAAACCGGCAAGAATATTGTGTTTAGACAATTAACAAGAGTATAATTTAACAAAAACGACACAATACAAAATAATTTCACCGGCATATTATTTATTGTGCGTCACAGCGATACAAAAAGGCCAAATTTCAGCATTGGGTTCACCGACGGCAAACCACTGATTTTTAGTTTTTGGCCTGAGAATCATTTTAGCCCTAAATTTCAATTTTTCAATTCAATTTTTGTTTAATTCGATCTCCAAGTGGATAAAATAGGGGATGAAAGCGTGTATAAAACTATGTCAATTTTAAACCGATCAGAACGAGACTGCATGCATAACTATGACGTAGGCATACCCTAATAGTGTTTTGATATATTATACCCCTAAGGGGTTGAAAAATAATACATCTTTTCGCGCTAGCTATTATTAATAAAAGCTAGTCAATAATATTGACACTTAACACTACATTAGGATGGTAAAATAGAAAACATAAATAAATAAATAATAAATAAATATCTATCTACTGACATTCACACAGCGCCATCTAGCCCCAAGTTAAGCGTTAAGCCTGTATTATGGGTACTGAACAACGGATAAACGTACATATTATACATAGAAAACACCCAGACCATTACAAACAGACATGTTCATGCACACAAATGTTTGTACTGCCCGGAGATCGAACCCGGAACCCTTGGTGTTGCGGCCGACCTCTCAACCGCAACACCAAATGGGTCGTCAAAATATGTATATATAGCTGCATGATTTTTTAATAATATTAGCTACTGGTTGAATATACATAGTTGTAGGGAAAAACGGCTCAGTGTCCTTCGAAAAACGGAAGGACTTTAGGTTACTTTACGGTCGCCCATCTTAAACATTCGTCACATAAATGTTAGTTTCAGTAGGGATCGAACCCACACCCATGAATAGGGAAGGTTCACCACAATATTGCCAACAAGCCAATAGCATTAGAACTATATTACTCCTTAGTCTATGATGCTTAAAGCTCAACAAAATGTATTAGCTATATAAAATTAATAATTATGAAAGACCACCAGTAAATTAGTTTCTTTGCGGTTGTAGTTGGTGGAATCATAGTGTTTTGGTCCTAAAAGCTTTGATTTAAAGTCTTAATTAGAATAAAAATAACATTGTTTCATTTGAAACTGAGAGACGTGTCGGTCAGTTAATGTCTACTGGAGATCATTTCGGTCGATATATACGGGCGATTGTGTTTTTGTAACGTGGGTTGCGCATTTTTAAGGTTCTGTAGCCAAATGGAAAAAACGGAACCCATATAGATTCGTCATGTCTGTCTGTATGTCACACCCTTTTTTCTCCGAAACTATTAGTATTACATTATTGAAACGTTGTAAGTATATGAATTCTGTGACCCGCTTTTAGGTTTTGATAAAAAACTTGAAATAAATAATAAGTTGGGATTCCCCATACATTAACTGAAACTCATTTTTTTTCATAACACTCTTACGTGTGGGTTATAAGCACAGACATCGGAATATTGGGAAATCTGTGATTATAAGTGTCCAGCTCCAAAAAATCATATTGCGGTTTCTAATATAATTTTTAATAAATTTAATGGTTTCCGGGAGAGACTTCCAAAATTGAAAAAAGTGTGTCCCCCGCTCCCTCTAACCTCTAAAATATGGGATGGATAAAATTTTAAAATAATTATATGTTGTACAATAAATCGATATCTAACAACGTAATTTGGTTTCAGCGATATCTAGTCTGTCGTTATTTTTTTAGCGTCAAAAATGGTAAACCTCTATTTTCTCATTATAAAGCTGTAGTTTTCCTCATTATAGACCTATGTTCAGCAGTGGACTGCGATAGGAAGACGAGATACAACGCTGTAGTAGGTGCCTAATAAAAAAAAATGCTTTATTTTTTGTTACTTGATGTTGCGGAACCCTCCACGGGCTAGTCCAACTTGCACTTTACCAATTTTTAAATTGTGAAATTTAGGTACCAACATATAAAATTTATTCTATATAGTACGGAATCATTCAAGTCACACGTAATCAGGTTTCCTCACGCTGTTTTCCTTCACCGTTAGGGCGTCGGATAAACGTATATACGTGTACAGTTCAGAAAATTCGAAAATACATTGGTACGTGGCGGGATTTGAACCTGCACCCTTTAAGGCTGAGAGCCATCTGCGCTCGCCACTTGCCCGGTGAAGCTGTAAAGGCCATCTGCGGCCAACAGCAGTAGTCAGTTCGAAAAAAAATAAACCTGCACCCTCCAGATCGGAAGGCAACAGTCCACACCAATGAGCCACCGACGTTCTACAGATCAAGTTACATTTAGCATGTATAATATTAGTAATCAAAATCGTTATATTAGCAGAAAATTTCACGTTAAATTAGCTCGTGCATTTGCTATCAGATAAATTTGACTTCAATAGTTATTTCCCAAGCGTTTTTATCCACTGTCATAGAGACCAAGGTTGTTGTTTTAAACGTGAATAGGTTTTTTTTTGCAGTATTATTTTGGTGCTTAGACAGTTTTTTGTGAAGTAAAGGTTGGTGACTGAGAATGGAACTATCTATAGTGAATGTCTGCATTCCGGTCGTATTGTAGTTCTATGAATAGAAGTTAACAGTTTCCGATGTTTTTTAAATTGATTAAACGAGGTACCAATTGCAGTATAGTTATTTTAAGAATTTATAAGGGTTTTTACCACAGATTTCCCAATACAGAAGATGGGGCAAGCCGCGTTTAAAGTGCGACAACTGTTAGCTCAACGAGCATACACTGGCTACCAGTTTACGCTCTGTGAGACGAGTCAAGACGCACGAATATTAGAAGAAATTACCGTTTTTTTTCCAAAAGCTATCCTGTGCAATTGTAACATGCCATCATCGCAATGAATCAGTAAATTTACCAAGAAATATAATAACTTTTCACAGGTAACCGAAAAGAAATTGCGACACTGGGACTGCCTATAAACTTGGCGGCTTGTCCAGTCTAATGTATATTCTGATGTCTGTGGTTTTTACACTTGTTTTCATTTTAGGTATTTGGAAAGGTTTTATAAACCAATAAGGTAGGGTTTCTTCTGGTGAGGTCTTCAAAAGTGAATTTTAAACTAAGAAAAATGTAAATTTGGGTGAAGAATTAGCCTATCAATTTAGCACGGCAACGTGACTAGCCTCTTGGGCACCTTTCCTCATGATGGCGACCTCAACCAAATATTTTATTGATGGAGTATGAATAAAATATCTTTTTGTATATATTTACTTTTTTTTAGGGTATTTGTAAATATATACTTTAACAAACACAAAAAAAACTTGACTAATTTTATTAGAACTTAGTTTATAAATACTTTTGTGATAGATAAAATGTTCAAGCATCAATAAAAAATATATTAGACTACATATCTATTTCATGACCAAAGACCTTAACTTGCAAAAACGCACAACTAAGGTATTCCAATTATCCATACAGGATACAATTTAGGTATTAAGTTGTAGCAGTTATATAAATTGTATCGAATAAATTAGAAACTCCAAAGGTTTATCATAGCCTTGCATATACTGAATATAATAATTGCCCGAGATTTCATTATATTTTCGTAAGGTGGTTTCTTCATGCGACGGTGCTTGGAAAAAAAAAATGTGTTTCCCAATGTCGCCGAGACGAGTGCTCGTAGTGCGTATGTGGAGCAAAACGGACAGACGGACGGTGATGTGTATGTTGGTGCAAAGTTTACGCTGAAGCGTTTTGAAATTTTTATTTTTTATGTGTGGTTAAATGTATGGCAGGAAAATACGTAGTTTTGAATTTTACCACGCCTTATTTCGTCAAATTTTATGTATTCAAAATGTGGGAGTGTAATATTGCCTCCGTGGTGAAGTAATTTTGCGTCGGTTTAGATCCCGCCACGTACCAATGTATTTTTCAATTTTCGAAAAATATATGTACGTTATCCGACGCTCTTACGGTGAAGGAAAACATCGTGAAGAAACCTGCGCACGCCTGCGAAGAGATTCAAAGGTGGTGCGTGAAGTTGTCCAGCAATGGGACCGCGTTGACGACTAAGGCCTAATCAACCAATACGGGTAGGCTCGTGCCCCTCGGTGCGGACGGTTAATGAGCTGATGATGATGAATCATACAAAGAAACAAAAGAACAGCGCACAATCTCTCACTTGCCTCACAAATATTGGCAAATATGAATGCAACAGATAATTTGAGCGGAATCATTACACTATTATGAAATAAGCTCTCATGTCGACGCATGACTATTGATTGTAATGTCTTCGTTTATTCGGACGCGATCGTGCAAATGCAATCAGTGTTGTGGCTTCCTTACACTGGGTGTTTGTGACTAACGCGGTAGGCTATCATGAGGGAACGAATACTAGGTGTTAGATTTCGTATTCTAGAAAGAGACTTTTATTTTTTTCAAACTGACTACTGCTGTTGGCTGCAATTAGCGCAGATGGCTCTCAGCCTTAAAATTCATACAACGAGCCTAGGGGCGTCCCAGGGTGGGACTTCGGCGAAATTTCGGTTGTCGTTTTGTAGACTGTTGTAATGTTTTAGCTATTTCGGCCGTGATAGGGTCGTCCGGATCATCTAGCACGTCCCAAGAACGATACTCAACGTTGGTCTTTACTTTAATTTAGTTAGAAATGGATAGCGCAATATACGATAAATAACGGCATCCCTTTTTAACTCTATTTAAGTAAATATCAATGCTTGAGACTCGTTCAAGAATACGGGTTTATGTGTTAGACTCGGTACTGTGTCATCTGTGTAGGTGCCACTGCAGTGCCAGATATCGTAAATTATGAGTGTGTTTTGGGTAGAGGGCACTGTTGCTAGTAAAATAATCGGGAATAAGAGACCTTATATCATTTGTCTCGGGGGCCGGGCTCAGGGCAGAGTTGACGGAAAATAATGACTTATAAGTTATATCACTTTCTGCCAGGTGAGCGATCTGACCGTCTCGTTCACTTCATCATCAGCATCAGCTCATTACACGTCACCGAGGGGCAAGAGCCTACCGTAAAGGATGCAAGGCCTTAGTCGTCCACGCGGACTCAGTGCGGATTGGCCAACTTCACGCACACCTTTAAATTCCGTCTACTTAATGAAATAAAAAAAGTTGTCAAAACTATTAAGCTTTTATTATCCGGGATTTTGAAATTATTATTAGGGCTAAATCAATAATCTAAAATGCATAAAAATAAAATTTAGGGGTGGAGGGCTGAACCCTTATCACTTAGGTAGCAGATTCTCATGAAAATCGGTCGAGCCGTTTCAGACGAATATGGTAGCTAACATTGTGAAACAATGATGTAAAAAGTATAGATTCGTGATATGCTCACAAAACAATCGAAAAAAGTGTTCCGAATGCAGCGACAGCACACATACACATATTTCGAATGAGCGCAAATTTACCTAAACAAAAGCCTACAAACTGTGGTTTCTTTGGCGGTTCGTTTTTGACGTACGGGTGGCGTATCTACCTTTATATATACAGAATATCATTGTTGTGAAGCGAAAATTTTATATTAAAACCTATTTTTGTCTTTCCCTTTCTACCACTGCATCTTTATTTTCATACAATTTGCACAAGATCCTCTCATAAACGTTGCGGCACGTGCATAAAAATTGTGACCTTTATTATTTTTACTATGTTACCTTTTAAGTGAGTTTATGATTATTTGCTTTTTGTGAAACAAAAATATAATATTGTTTCAGGTAAGAACGGGCATGCCTTTTAAGTGAACTCGTAAGTCTTTTTATATATAAAATATTTGTAAATTTAAGCATATAAGGTTTTACCTTATATGTTTAATTTACATGACTTAAACAAAATCGGATCGTAGCTAGTGCAATAATTGATTGGAAATAATAAAACTTCGCATCGCAATAGTTGAAATAAAATTATGGTTTTTATCTAGGTAAGCATGTTCCATCCGAGGCATATAGTTGTGCTTACATCAGACAAGGCGGCCGTCAAACGTGAATCTATAATAAATTAATAATAAATATACTGACATTCACACAGCGCCATCTTGCCTCAAACTAAGTATCAACCTGTAATATGGGTACTAAACAACGGATAACATACTTGTATATTTTTTTGTAATACATACATACTATACATAGAAAAACCCAGACCAATACGAACAGACATGTTCATGCTAACAAATGTTTGTACTGCCTGGGGATCGAACCCGGAACCTGTAGTTGTTGAAATAATGGCAGCTCGTCCGATGAGGGATCAAAAATGTTCGAGTGCAAAAATTGCTTCGCAAGGCATGTTTAATGACACATGTGGTATAATGGACGAGGCGTTCGCTACTACACGGGTTCCGGGTTCGATCCCGGGCATTACAAACATTTGTGTGCATGAATCTCTGTTTGTAATGGTCTCGGTGCGTCTATGTATAATAGGTATTTATATACAAAAAATATGTAGGTATGTTTATCTGATATTTAGTACCCTAAACAAGCTCCTCGCTTATACTAGATGGCGCTGTAAAATGTTAGTGGATATTTAAATCGTTGCTCCGGTAAAATTTATTACAATTGAAGATGTCAAGGAATAAAATTGGTTTCATTATTACTAGCCTATAAAGGTCTCCTGTAGTACACAGGCCTTCCTGTACAGGAAAGCTATGGGTAGATTGGGCCAACCCACCACGCAGTCCAAATACGGATTGGTGGGTGTTAACGACTACCATCCTATGATAGTAGCCAAGACCGATGGCTTAGTGTCTTCCTAAGCACGGAATCATTTTTCTATCAGACAATCAAGTGATTCAGTCTGCTGAGACACATTCACAAAAAAATATATAGGAAAAACTGATTTTACTGTATTTAGGTACATAATAAAAATTGGCCAAGCGCGAGTCGGACTCGCCCGTGGAGGGTTCCGCAGCAGCAAGTAACATAAAATAAAGTATTTTTTTTACTTAGACACCTACACACACCTACTACAGCTTTAATATGAAAAATAGTGGTTCACCGTTTATGACGTATAAAAAAAATACATACCGGAAATCGTTCAAATTAAATTCGATTTAATGGTAATGTACATCATATATATTTTATCAGACCCATAGTTTAAAAATAGGACAAAATTTTTTCAACTTTGGAAGTGTCTCTCGCGCAAACTATTCAATTTATAAAAAAATATATTAGTAGCCTCGATATCATTTTTCAAGCTACATTGATACACCACAAGGGGAGGAGGATGAATAAAAATTTTTGAGTTTTAGTTTAATGTATTGGCAACCCCAAAATATATTTAAAAAAATCATGTTTCTTGTCAAAACCTAATATCGGTTCACAGAATACATATACTGGCAAAGTTTGAATAGTGTAGTGTTTATAGTTTCGGAGAAAAAGGGTGTGACATACGGACGGACAGACAGACAGACATGACGAATCTATAAGGGTTCCATTTTTTGCCATTTGGCTACGGAACCCTAAGTCGTGATAATAAAATTGCAGCACGAGTAACTCCATGACACTAGGTGTCAAGGTATCAGTATCATAACAGCAGAGAATGGTGCAATCATCATCATCAGCTCATTAAACGTCCCCACCGAGGGGCACGAGCCTACCCGTATAGGGTGATTAGGCCATAGTCGTCCACGCGGGCCCAGTGCGGATTGGACGACTTCACACACAACCTTTGAATCTCTTCGCAGGCGTGCATGAAGGGTTCCTCACGATGTTTTCCTTCAACATCAAATGGTGCAATGCCTAACGAAAATTGTTATTGTTGTTGTCAAGATTATCTATACTGATATAAATATGAAATTCTGTGTGTCTGTTTGTTTGTCCGAATGACAATATGGAGCGACAAATTGACGTTTTTTTTCTCAATTAGAGATGGTTTAATTATACTTCGCCACTTTTCTAGAATGGGGGGTGAAAGTTTGTTTGAAGCCACAATTATCAAGATAGAATCATCATCATCAGAGCACGAGCCTACCCGTGGCGGGTGTATAGGTCTTAGTCGTCCACGCGTGCGCAGTGCAGGTTTATTTTTTTTTATTTTTTTTGTATAAGTGTACAGGACGGTCTGGACGCTCACCTGATGGTAAGTGATACACCAGACCATGACAGCGGCATTTAAGGAGACCAACAACTGATAGACAGTTATTATCCTCCATCAACGCACTGCGCCCGTCACCCGAGACAACAGATGTTAGGTCTCTTATACCGGTAATTTCACTAGCTACAGTGCCCTCATCCCGAAACACAAAAGTGCATAACACTCCTGTTTCACGGATGATATCTGGCACTGCGGTGGTACCTACCTAGACGACTCAGTATCGAGTCTACCACCTAGTACAGGCGCAGTGCAGGTTGGACGACTTCACGCACAACCTTTGAATAACTTCACACGATGATTTCCTTCATCTATACTGATACTATAAATATGAAAGTCTATGTGTGTATGGCATTAACTAATCAAATAAAACAAAAGAAAGTATTTTTTATTCTGGTAAAGTATAGAGTACAAAAAGATTAAATAACGTACAATTTTTTTTATGAAGTACGGGTGGCAACCCTAGGTATGCCCCAAAACACACCACAATACGAGTATGTAGCCATGCTGTGTGTGAAGGCTAGTCCCTTTAGGGTATCATCATCATCATACAACGACTGATGATGCTGATGGTGATGCCATTTTTATTTAATTTTTCCATAATTGTATTTAGTTACAAAGCCCTTTTGTAATCTATGCCTTAATTAGCATTCGCACATTGTTTTGCGTTGAAGTTCGCAAATAAATTGGTATATGCTCTTAATTTGCTCATATGTAATTAACCCGATTTGTTATTAAGTTAATTAATCACGGAATATGTATTATGGGATCTATTAATCAATTGAGGTACATCCGTTGCACTGTAATGGATCTTAATCTAAAACTTAGGATAACATGCGAATAGTTAACGCAATAATGAACGCAAAATTAATAATATGTTATTATTTTAGTTGCGTTTTTGTACTGTTTAAATTTGTTCCTTTAACTAAATACCACTGCGGGGCACAAGCCTTGTCGCACCGCATAGATATGGAAAGAAAGAAAACATTTTTATTGGCATACACAATATATAAGGTATGGGTAGATTGGTTCGTAACCCACTACACGGATCTACAAAATCCATCATCATCAGCCCATTAAACGTCCACACCGAGGGGCACGAACCTACCCGTATAGGGTGTATTATAAGCCTTGGTCGTCGACACGGCCCAGTGCGGAGTGAACGACTTCACGCACAAACTTTGAATCTCTTCTCAGGCGTGCGTAGGTTTTCTCACGATGTTTTCCGTCACCATAAAAGCTACAACATTCACAATGCCTTTATTCAGATAAAGCGAATCAGGAACATTCATCAAATACCTATATATAATCTACCACTAGTTTCGACTGTAATTTTCTACTAAGCAGAATCCAGCAAGACATTCAGTAGGACTTTTTCATAATATGTACCTATTTTGCAAGAAAGAAAGAAACATTGTTTTGGCCACAATATACAATTGGCATGAAACAGAACAAACAAACAAGAAACTCAATGATAATTTTCACAATATTAGTGATAATGTACATAATGTTATTGTTTCAAATCCAATGTCTTTCTTGTATTACAGTAAAGATTTATAATCACATGGCTTGACTGAATCAACAGGCAATTAACGTATGACGAAAGTCAAGCTATGCGTTTACGCATGAAGTTGACCGACTCAACAATGGGTCTGTAATAGGCTAGCAACGGATCTTGTAACCATAGGCTTCCCGACGATGCAATGCCGGACGTGAAGCGACCTTACGTCTATGTTTCTAGATTTGTGCGAATGATTGCCGGTGGGACTGAACAAGCAGATATATTCCGTGATTTTTAAAATATATTTCTTTATCGAAAAGTCAAAAGAATGCTTTTAATTTTTTCCAGATAATTTTAAGTAGGTTATTTTATGCTATGTATTGAACTAGCGACCTGCCATGCTTACAATGGTGATATTCGTAATAGGCACGCTCCCGCCTCCCAGGTCGGCCAGAACCGGCGCAAACGTTACGTACCGCAATTTTAAATCTGTAATATCTTCGAAAATACTCATTTAAATTATATGCTGTAAAGCGCTATATAGATATATATTAGATCAACAATTTATTCATTTAATAGGATAAGGATTAATGTTGTATTGGTTAAAATCGCTTCAAAAATTTGCCATTATTTCTTGTAGAAAGTTAATAAAAAAAATATTGTGGGAATAGATATCCCATATCCATGGTAGTGATTAGTGCCATAGCTTTATTAAGATTAATGTTATCTCTAAATATATATTACGGCTAGACAGATCGCACTGAAATTTAGCATTCAGGTAGATGGTATGACGTAGACATCCGCTAAGGAAGGATTTTGATTAATTCTACCCCCTAGGGGGTAAAATAGGGAATAAATATATGAAACTTTGACCATTCTAAAGCGATCGGTGAGCATGCATCAAGCTTCTTTGAAGGAGGGATCCCCTAAGTGGATAAAATAGGGGATGAAAAATAAAACTTCTGAACGCAAGCGAATCTGGGGAGAAAAGCTACTTGATGATAAAACATTTTTTCAATACTGTAGTATAACGTAATATTATACTGCATCATATCTCCAAAATATATTTCACGATTAAAACTGAACAAACCTGATTCACTTACATTCACTGGCATGGTACGGGCGTGAAAGGTGGCTCACTCACGTGGACAAATAAAACAAAAAT
This sequence comes from Leucinodes orbonalis, assembly GCA_019425675.1. Taxonomy (NCBI): domain Eukaryota; kingdom Metazoa; phylum Arthropoda; class Insecta; order Lepidoptera; family Crambidae; genus Leucinodes; species Leucinodes orbonalis. The sequence continues at coordinate 105,517 of PQWD01000572.1, forward strand.
CCAGTCGGCGTCTATTTAGTTTTGCAATTGGACAATGCGAAATAGCCATTAATATGGGTACGTAACACGCGTGGGTGACAATGAGGACTGACCTGAGTGGGATATATATAAATATGTTTGCCCTCCTACCGGGAGGGCTAAGGTTCAAATCGCGACACGTACCAATGTGTTTTTAAATTTTCAAAATTATATGAACGTTATCCGACGCTCTTACGTGAAGGAAAACCTGCGCACGCCTGCGAAGAGATTAAAGGTTGTGCGTGAAGTCGTCCAACCGCATTGGGCCCGCGTGGACGACTAGGGCCTAAACACCCTATACGAGTAGGCTCGTGCCCGTCGGTGGGACGTTTCATGAGCTGATGATGATTTGTGTAATCACATTGAAGAGCATCGGTGGCTCATTGGTGTGGATTATTGCCTACCCATGGAGGTTGAAGGTAAAATCCTGCCACGAACCAATGTGTTTTCCAACTTTCGAAATCATTGTATGTCAATCCGACGCGCTTACGGTTCTTCTTGAGTCAATAGTTCAGATATCTTTTTCCCAGAACTTGGCCACAGCTCTTATGGTTATGAAAACAAATCTTGAGGATGTGCGCACACCTACGAAGAAATCCTGAAGTTTTTGCATTAAGTCGTTCAATCTGCATTGGGCCACTGCGTGGCCTATACACCATATACGGTAGGCTCGTGCCCTCGGTGGGGACGTTTAATGAGCTGATGATATAAATGTAGACTAGTGATTTAAAAATCTCAATGTTTTCCAATTAGCAAGTATAAATAAAACAACAAAAGGTTTAAGTGGGGTAGAACTATGCTTCGGTATTTAGGTGGTAGACTCGTTACTGAGTCGTCTAGGTAGGTACCACCACAGTGCCAGATATTGTGCAGTAAAACAGGAGTGTTATGCACTTTTGCGTTTTGGGGTGAGGCCACTGTAGCTAGTGAAATTAGCAGGTATAGAGAGGTGTATCTGTTGTCTCGGGTGACGGGCGCAGTGCGGCATTGATGGAGGATAATAACTATCTATCAGTTGATGTCTCCTTCAATGCCGCTCTGTCATGGTTAGGCGTATAACTTACTATCAGGTGAGTGTCCTGAACGCCCTGTATATTTATCACAGATTTAATAATATACTATACAGATGATGCATCCCATACTACAAAAACGTGACCACCTACGGAAGCTATTTGAGGAAGCTATTTTTAACTCACTTTATTCTCACTAGATGCCACAAGGTCCGTGACCTGGTGCTTATAGCAAGATTCGCGTAGACAGATTAAACTGATATTTGAAAATCCGGTAGGTGGCGTAAAAACACAGTTATTAATTAATCACAGTTCTAAATAAGGACGGCAACAGCGCATTTATTGTTTATTCTTACGGCGCGTGCGCTTTGACAGAGCGGCAACGTCGCGCGTTAGTGCGCTCTTCCGAATCCGATCCGACTAAAATGTAATTTCTCAAACCAAACATTTTGATAGGCATAGGTAGATAGGTATCTATGTATATTTGACGCGCGCGTCGTGCGTGGCGTGTGTAGTATTGTGCAAATTTAATTGCAATTAAGAATTGATTAATTGTGACGTTGCAATTAAACAATGAATTTATTGTTGATTGTGAACCAATAACAAATGAATTTCCAGGTTTTTTAATTAAACTTTTATTAAATAAAACTATTACTCATTATTATTTCAAAAATATAGAATATTATATAGAATTGAGCAGTAAGCCGTTGGTTCCAGGCCGTGCAAACCTTTATTCGTGCGGTGGGGGTTATTAGAGGAGGCTCTTATTATATATTAATAAATATCCACTGATATACACACAGCGCCATCTTGCCGCAAGTTAAGCGTGAAGCCTGTATTATGTATGAGTTCTAAACATACTTATACACTTTTTTGTAAATAATATAAAAGCCAGATATTTTGTGAACGAAAAGCATCTTATGTAGGTATATAGCTGCAAGAGCGGTCTTGAATGGAAGCCATCAACGGCGACGATATATTTATCAAAGGACAAAGGATACAAACATAAGGACTTAAGCGCCGTGCAAGACGCGTCACTTACGCGTTTTCTTCAAAATACTTATTAGTGTTTTGAATCAATGGTCACTTATTCCACACTTGTAATGTTTTTTGTTTTTGTTATATTTAGTTTTCGACACTATATTAAATTGCGTTTTTAATTTGCTAAGGAACTGATATAATTTATTTTTTTCAATATCAATACCGGTGAACTGAATTTATTTTTGAAGACGGAAAGTAAAGGAAGGCTCTTCGTTCCAGCGTTAGGACGGTAACTTATATATGCATATCAATATATATGCGGTACTACATATTATGCCAAAATAACAATGTTTAAAATTTTTGTCAGACTGTCAGTTTGTTCCGGGTAATCTGTGAAACGGCTTGACGTATTTGGACGAGACTTTTTTGGCAGGTAGCTGATGTAATAAGGAAAAACAGGGGCTGCTTTTGAACCGACTTAAAAAAAGGAGGTTACTCGATTCGACCTTGGCAAAAAAACGGTACCCTTATAAATTCGTCAAGTCTGTCTGTCTGTCCGTCCGTATGTCATATCCTTTTTTCTCCGAAACTATAAGAACTACACTATTCAAACTTTGTAGATATATGTATTCTGTGAACCGCTATAAGGTTTTTACAAGAAACTTGAAAAAATATTAATATATTTTGGGGTTTCCATACAGTGAACTGAAAAAAAATATTTTTTTCATCGACCCCCCGTTTGGTGTATCAATGTGTATAGATCTTGAAAAATGGTATCGAGGTTTATAATATCATTTTTTAACTTGAATATTTTGCGCGAGAGACATTTTCAAAGTTGAAAAAAGTGTGTTAGAAATTAGAGGAGGGCTCTAATTTCTAAACTATGGGCTTGATAAAATAAAAAATGATGTACATAACCATAAAATCTGACAATGAAATTTAGTTTAAGCGATTTCTGATGTGAAGTTTTTTTATACGTCATAAATGGTGAACCACTATTTTCTCATAATAAAGCTGTAGTAGATGCCTAAGTAAATAAATAATATTTTTTCTATGTAACTTACTGCTGCGGAACCCACCACTATCCGACTCGCGCTTGCCCAATTTTTTTACGTTTGTTCGCATATATCTTCGTCGTTTATGAACTGATTTTATGATTATTTTTTTGTTGGAAAGAGGATAGTCCAGAGGTGGTTCCAAGATAAGGAAATAAGGGTTTGATGAGTGGTGACCAGAGAAATTGAACATTTAAAAATCGACTCATATCAACTATTACTTCATGTAATCATTACATGATCACTTATTCTCAAAAATTTTCAGACAAAACATACAGACTTCAAACTGAAAATCTACAGAGATATGTTTAGCCAAATAGAAATGCTTAAATAATTCTTCATAATTTTTATGTCGGTGCCAAACAAACTACCTACCTATATTAAATTATAAAGCTAAAGAGTGCGTTTGGCTCCGACATCAAAATTATGAAAGAATTATTTAACCATTTCTATCTGGCTAAAATTTATTTTTAGTTTTAAATCGGTATTTTTTTTCCTCAAAGTTCAAAAAACGTAGCCAAGTCGTATTTGTAGTTTTAACGATAAATTTAAGCAGAAGCAAGTTTTAAGAAGTACAAACAAAGTAAGAATAAAATTTAAAACTTTTAGTTGAGTTGCGTTTAGTTCGACCCATCTAACATGCAATTTTATTTTGATTGCACTGCATATTTCATGTTTTTATTATTCCCATTTACAATTCATAAGTAGTCTTTTTATCAGTGTTCATTAAAAAAGCAATTTGTTATAAAACATTATAATAGAAAAGCTGATTCAACACATCTAATAACACATTAACTGTGATAAAATTAACCACGGGGTCCATCGCCTAATATTGTCCGTGAGCTTCCTAGAGTTTCGATAGATGGCGTTACTTGTATCAGTTTTCTTGCTTACACTTTAAAATGCAATATTATCAAATAATTATTATTCTAAAATCTATATTTCCTTAATTCAATACAATCATATAAAAAACATTTTTACTAATAAATAAAGTTTTTTAAAGATTTGGCGCAGTACCGGTAACGGAGTAAAAGGAACCACCACAATTATCGAAAGCACGGTTGCAGCAACAAAAAAAAGTTAATAGATGGCGCTTGCACGTGTACACTTTGAGCGAGCAAACTGCGTTTAATTTTATCACAGTTAATATGTTTTAATGTGTTGAATCAGCTTTTCTATTATAATGTTTTATAACAAATTGCTTTTTTGTGTGAGTTTCATTACACTGATAAAAGACTACTTATGATTGTAAATGGAATAATAAAAACATGAAATATGCAGTGCAATCAAAATAAAATTGCATGTTAGATGGGTCGAACTAAACGCAACTCAACTAAAAGTTTTAATTTTATTCTTACTTTTTTTGTACTCCTTAAAACTTGCTTCTGCTTAAATTTATCGTTAAAACTACAACAAAACGACTTGGCTACGTTTTTTGAACTTGAGGAAAAAAAATACCGATTTAAAACTAAAAATAAATTTTAGCCAGATAGAAATGGTTAATAATTCTTTCATAATTTTTATGTCGGAGCAAACGCACTCTTCAGCTTTATAATTTAATATGGTAGGTAGTTTGTTTGGCACCGACATAAAAATTATGAAGAACTTAATAGCATTTCTATTTGGCTAAACATATCTCTGTAGATTTTCAGTTTGAAGTCTGTATTTTTTTGTCTGAAAATTTTTGAGAATAAGTGAGTGAATGAGGGATTCCTAATAAAAATAATCACTCAAAATAAACATCTGTCATGATTACATGAAGTAGTATTGATTATGAGTCGATTTTTAATGTTCAATTTCTCTGGTCACCACTCATCAAACCCTTATTTCCTTATCTTGGAACCACTCTGGACTATCCTCTTTCCAACAAAAAATAATCATAAAATCAGTTCATAAACGACGAAGATATATGCGAACAAACGTAAAAAAATTGGGCAGCGCGAGTCGCATAGTGGTGGGTTTCCGCAGCAGTAAGTTACATAGAATAAATTATTTATTTACTTAGGCGTAGGTGCCTAAGTAAATAAATAATATTTTATAAATATTATTTAATTACTTAGGCACCTTATAAATAAACAGCTTTATTATGAGAAAATAGTGGTTCACCATTTATGACGTATAAAAAAAACTTCACATCAGAAATCGCTTAAACTAAATTTGATTGTCAGATTTTAATGGTTATGTACATCATTTTTTATTTTATCAACTCCATAGTTTAGAAATTAGAGCCCTCCTCGAATTTCTAACACACTTTTTTCAACTTTGAAAATGTCTCTCGCGCAAAATATTCAGTTATAAAAATGATATTAGAAACCTCGATACCATTTTTCAAGATCTATACACATTGATACACCAAACGGGGGGTCGATGAAAAAAAATTTTTTTTTCAGTTACTGTATGGAACCCCAAAATATATTAATATTTTTTCAAGTTTCTTGTAAAATCTTAAGCGGTTCACAGAATACATATATCTACAAAGTTGAATAGTGTAGTTCTTTATAGTTTCGGAGAAAAAAGGATATGACACACGGACGGACAGACAGACAGACTTGACGAATTTATAAGGGTTCCGTTTTTTTGCCAAGGTCGAATCGAGTAAACCTCATTTTTTTAAGTCGTTCAAAGCAGCCCCTGTTTTTCCTTATTACATCAGCTACCTGCCAAAAAAAGTCCCGTCCAAATACGTCAAGCCGTTTCACAGATTACCCGGAACAAACTGACAGTCGACAAAAAATTTTAACATTGTTATTTTGGCATAATATGTAGTACCGCATATATTGATATGCATAAATAAGTTACCGTCCTAACGCTGGAACGAAGAGCCTACCTTTACTTTCCGTCTTCAAAAATAAATTCAGTTCACCGTATGATAGTGATAAAAATAAATTATATCAGTTCCTTAGCAAATTGAAAAACGCAATTTAATATAGTGTCCGAAAACTAAATATAACAAAAACATAAAAACTTACAAGTGTGGAATAAGTGACCATTGATTCAAACACTAATAAGTATTTGAAGAAAACGCGTAAGTGACGCGTCTTGCACGGCGCTTAAGTCCTTATGTTTGTATCCTTGTGTCCTTTGATAAATATATCGTCGCCGTTGATGGCTTCCATTCAAGACCGCTCTTGCGGCTATATACCTACATATAAGATGCTTTTCGTTCACAAATATCTGGCTTTTTATATTATTTACAAGAAAAGTGTATAAGTATGTTTAGAACTCATACATAATACAGGCTTCACGCTTAACTTGCGGCAAGATGGCGCTGTGTGTATCAGTGGATATTTATTAATATATAATAAGAGCCTCCTCTAATAACCCCCACCTGGAACCAAGGCTTACTGATCAATTCTATATAATATTCTATATTTTTGAAATAATAATGAGTAATAGTTTTATTTAATAAAAGTTTAATTAAAAAACCTGGAAATTCATTTGTTATTGGTTCACAATCAACAATAAATTCATTGTTTAATTGCAACGTCACAATTAATCAATTCTTAATTGCAATTAAATTTGCACAATACTACACACGCCACGCACGGCGCGCGCGTCAATTATACATAGATACCTATCTACCTATGCCTATCAAAATGTTTGGTTTGAGAAATTACATTTTAGTCGGATCGATTCGGAAGAGCGCACTAACGCGCAGACGTTGCCGCTCTGTCAGCGCACGCGCCGTATTGTACGATCACGAAAGAAGACTATGCGCAGAAGTCCATTTTTTAGGTCCTATTGGGGGTACGGCAGAGGGGCGGGAGTAATATTGTAAGAGCGGGACAACGCCATTGGTCGGCACGCTTCTGAGGACAAGGTTGCTCTATCGCTATTCGTCTATATTGATTTTGGCGCGCGTGACAGTACTCTAGAATACAGTCGGAAGGAAAACTGTTTTGTTGCATTTTATTATTATTGTTATTTTTTTTTTTGTTTGCTGAGCCATTCATTGAAATTCTCTAGTGTATGTTTGCTTCGAAAAGCCAGGCGAGAAGGATGATATATGATTTAAATATATTTTGTAAGTAGATTGTTGACAAGGTTTCGCAGTCTTTGCAACCTTTGTTAAAAAATTAAATCAATATATCCATATTTAATGAATCTATAACAGACATAACAATAAAAAATATCGGATTAATTTGAATAGAAAAACAGAACCAAGCTATATTTTGAAATACTTATCGTATTTGCTGATTTAATTATCCCATGATTATTTGTTATATTTCTACATGATTGATTATATTTTTATGAAGAAAAATATTTGTTTCACTATCATTAAAATATTAATTTCCTTTTACGCTTAAAGAAATACTCTATAAATAAAATTTCATAGAACATGGTCATAATATTCTCCGTCTCCCACCTTACCATCCTGATTTAAATCCTATAAAAATGGCTTGGCCTCCGTAAAAAGTTATGTAGTAGCAAAAACGTTAAGTGGGATATAAGCAGCGTAATTAATTTTATAAAAGAAAGTTAATCTAATGGTTCCACAAGAATGGAAAAACTATGTGACAAAGTAAAATTGAGCCTGAATTATGTTTAATTACATAGGTATCTTTTAACCTGAACATTTATAATAGAATTTGATTATATGAGTTAATTAAAATAAAAATATTATTTTGATGTAAGTATTTTGTTCATTAGTGTACATGCGCAGACGGCCGCCATTTTTGGTCTTCTTTGGTGAAATCGTACTATAAGAATAACAATAATGCGCTGTTGCCGTCTTATTTAGAACTGTGATTAATTAATAGCTGTGTTTTTACGCCACCTATCGGATTTTCAAATATCAGTTTAATCTGTCTACGCGAATCTTGCTATAAGCACTAGTCACGGACCTAGTGGCATCTAGTGAGAATAAAGTGAGTTAAAAAATAGCTTCCTCAAATAGCTTCCGTAGATGGTCACGTTTTTGCAGTATGGATGCATCATCTGTATAGTATATATTATTAATCTGTGATTAAACGCAGTTTGCTCGCTCAAAGTGTACACGTGCAAGCGCCATCTATTAACTCTTTTTTTTTGTTGCTGCAACCGTGCTTTCGATAATTGTGGTGTTCCTTTTACTGCCGTTACCGTACTGTCGCAAATCTTTAAAAACTTTTATTTATTAGTAAAAAATGTTTTTATATGATTGTTGATGAATTAAGGAAAATATTGATTTAGGAATAATAAATTTTGATAATACTGCATTTTAAAGTGTAAGCAAGATAAACTGATACAAGTAACGCCATCTATCAAACTTCGTAGGAAGCTCACGGACAATATTAGGCGATGGACCCCGTGCTTATATATAAAAAAGGGCTGGCCCAGCCGGAGTGATACCAATCGCAAGTTATTTCCATTCCTCACAGCATCCCACCATAATTTTCCTACCTTATCCGAGGGACGGCAGGAAGTCCTTGACTTCCTTCGAGTAAATAGTTCAGTTTTAATCGTGAAATAATCAATTCTAATTCCAAAATTTTAAAAGATTCCTACAAAAACGAATATCATGGTGCTTAGGATGCTAGAATTACCTTTGTTCTGTCAGAGATTTTAGGATATGCCCAATGACATTCTGTATACAAAGGTAGATACGCCATCCGTGCCTCAAAAACGAAAGAGAATACAGTTTGTCGCCTTTTGTTTAGTTAAATGTATGCTCATTCGAAATATGTGTATGTGTGCTGTCGCTGCATTCGGAATACTTTTGTCGATTGTTTTCACGAATCTATACTTTTTACATCATTGGATATGCCCGAGAAGCACATTAAGGGTTATTTTAACCGACCTTCTCGTGTTACTACATATTCTGTAACGAATTTGAATGTTTACTTAAAAGCGTGCTAAATATTTATCTACAGACATTGATACATATGAACGGTCAAGGTGAGGTACAATAATACAGTACAATATATTTTTCGTATCATAGTGTTGGAAGTTAAACTTTTCCGAAACGGCTTAACCGATAACATGATTCTTAAGCGTGCCTATCGTCTAGGGTGGAGAATCGGACGATCTATTTTCATCTCCCTAAATGGTAAGGGTGGTCTGGTCCGCACTTTTTTTTTACAAAATTTTGTTTCATTTTTTATTATAAAACATACAGAAATACAGTTCAGAACCCTCACCCTTTGTGCACTTTTGACTTTGTGCACCCTAGATGCACAAGGTACGCTGGTGGTTTAATAGTTAGCCAACGCAGATAGGGCAATTTTATCGAAACAAGTATGTTTGATTTCACAGAAGAAATTGAGCTAAGGCTTCAACGGTTGCAAAATTTTTGAACCGTCCTTCATACAGGTAGTTATTACGAAAATATCAGGCTCACAAGAACGCGTTCAAAAAACGAAAGCGGCATCATTTATTTAATGAGAATACTCGCTTAATTACACTAGACGAGGATAAATCAATTAATTTTACTTTGAAATCTAACACAACTAATAATGAAGAGTAATAGATGATTTCGATGATTTCAAAGCTAATTTATTCGTTAGGTATCTGAAGTTTCCTACATAACTCGTATTAGCAAGTTAAAGTGGCAGTGGGCCGGTCACGTATGTCGCAGAACCGATGGCTGTTGGAGCAGACGAGTTCTGGAGTGGAGACCGCATCGTCAAGCGTAAGATGTCCTCCATGCCTATGGACTGATGACTTGCGAAGCTACTGGATTCGTAGCTACTCAAGACTGGATGAGGACAGCGGAGGACCGGAATCCCAAAATGGCTCTGTCCAGCATTGGACTGCGAACGTTTGAAGAGATAGATCCTTGATTAGTTTATGACGTAGGGATCGAAGTAACTGAAGTGAAAGAAGAAATACTGAAAGTGGTAGAATATTTACGTAGACGAGTACATCTTAAGTAAGATATTTAGAAAGATATGAATACATGTAACGATTCAACATCATGATTATACATAATTAAGTAAAGCATCTGACCGTCTATGTATATATAGACATTTAAACTTTTACCGCATAAAAGGACATTCTAAGCATATAATCTTTAATTTGTTTAGTTAGACTTATCACCATTAACTTCTTCAAATCAAATAAAATAAAATATTATTGATTTCATTAAAAACCAATAAATGTACATGACAAGCTCAAATTTAACATAGGTCGACATAATTCACATTTGCCTGCACTAGGTAAACCTGTTTCTCAGGCGAAGACTTGGGCAGCTATTGATATATAAATATTCTCATATCTGAAACCTTGGTAACGTCGCTATAGGTAAAAATAGAATATTCCGAAAAAAATTGCTTCTGGAATTCGTTACACAATATAAATTTTTAATAAACTTATTAAGTCATGAATCAACGATAGCCCTCTGTTGACGAACGTTGGAACTATAAAACAAATGACTTTCTAAAATGCGTGCGTGTATACTCTTAAGCAGGCTATAATGAAGCTTGTCTATTTTGTTACGTGTATAGATGGCGCTAGGAGCGCAATTATTAATGTTTATTTAAAAAAAGAACTGCTTGAAATTATGAACAAAACTAGACGTCGATCAGTCTGGCTCTCTAAATACCTGAAACACCAAATGAGGTTGTTCAAGTCCAAATGAGGTTGCGATAGAGAATGTTAGCTATAAATAAAAAATTTTTCGCTTACCATGGTACGAAACTAGTTTTTAGAAATCATCATCGCAGACTTATGTTGAACGACTGCTGAACGAAGGCCTCCCCCATATCTTCCACGCGGGCTTCTCTAGAAATCAACATCTCTATTGAACACTTGACCCCTTAGCAAAGACACCAGTCCGTCACATTAGAGGTCGGTATTGGACGAATAAAAAAAAGACGGAGTCTCGCTGACAACAACAGTGTTTCGTAATTAGGCCCTTTTTGTATAGAAAACCACAAAATAGGAAATTTAGCGGGCATCTGTCAACAGAGCCATAAATTATGTTAAGAAAAATCTTTCGGGGTACATTTTATTTATTAATGAGAGGTCGTCCGTATTTTTTTTACTTCCATGGGGTTGGCCTACGTTTTTTTTAGTTACGTGTACACTACTCGAGCCTTATATACCTTAAAGCCACTCATCGGCCACACAATATTAAATATTTTTTACTTGCTTAAACCTTGATTAAGGCTTAGTACCCATCACATCCCTTCAGCTTAAAAATAGTTAATTATTAAGTTTTTGCCCACACGAAAAGCGGTGGCGTGCGATTTCTCGTATATACAAACAATAGGACAATGCTGGCTTTGTTTCGTGATGTGTGTGTATGGCCTAACATGCAGGCTAATTCATTGCGCGATATGCACTAATTGCTGGGAAATTCGTGGCCACATATAGCTATGGGAAATGTGAAACAGCTTTGCTAGTGTTTGGTTGATTGAGCGATTTATTCTTCAGTTAAAGTAAGATATATCTGTTGGGGCGGAAAGGTTCTCGAGTGGCGTCCACAGACCCTACAAAGAAGTTGAGGCTAACTCCCAAAGAGATGAACGATGATAAGGTTGATACAGCGGATATTCGATGGACTTTGTTCATTGACTGCTAGGGATCGGTTCGCGTGGAAATAATTAAGGAGACCTACGTTCAACAGTGGACATTTAAGGCTGTAATGATGTTGATTATAACACTACTCCAACGGGCCTACGGTAGTCCCTAGTATACTAGGTGGTAGACTCGGTATTAAGTCGTTAAGGTTGATACCACCACAGTGCCAGATATTGTCCCGTGAAATAGAAGTGTTTTTCACGGCTGTGTTTCGGGAAAAGGACACTGTAGCTAGTGAAATAACCGGGTATAAGAGACCTAACATCTGTTGTCTCGGGTGTCGGGCGCAGTGCGGCGTTGGTGGAGAATAATAACTGTTTATCAGTTGTTGGTCTTAATCAATGCCCCACTACCATGTTTGGGCGTATCACTTACCATCAGGTGAGCGTCCTGACCGTCCTATACACTTTGTAACATAAAAAAGCAATATTTATAGGCGACTGTGTCATTTACTGGCATATCTGGCAAACTGTGGATGCCTTTGCCCCTACCATCTCTCAGAAAATCTATTAAGATATTCTTTCAATTTATCTGGCGTGCTGTCAGCATAAGTTGGCACATCCTTCCTATACTGTAAGCGAAACACATGATTTCACAAATGTAATTTATACGTACATTGCAACCGAGTTTTGCTCTCAAAATGTGATAATGTTGTCCTTTTTAGGGTTCCGTAGCCAAATGGCAAAATCGGAACCCTTAAATTCGTCAAGTCTGTCTGTCTGTCCGTCCGAAAAAAAAACCCTTTTTTCTCTGAAACTATAAGCACTACACTATTCAAACTTTGTACCCAACTTTGTGTTAGTGTAACTTGAGTCCAGAAGTAGGTATAGGCTGGAATCTTCCTAACAACTTACTCGTTACAAATATTTTCTGACCTATATCTCAATGAGAGTACTTAGGTTTTGGTAGTCTTATTAAATAACCATAATCTGATCCAGAAACAAGATTATCCGCAAATTGTAACCTTAACCATATTACGTAAAGTTCAAACCGCATCACGTAATATTGGAAGCACTGACACTTGCGACTTAAGCTGGTGTTTGTGATTTTAGATCAACGATCAGTTAGATATTTAATGCAGAAGACAGCGTTACATTTTTTTTAACCGACTTCATTAGCATAAGCTTTTGTTGGTCTACTATAGTCCAATAAAGGGTTTAAAAATCCATAGCTTTAAGAGAAATAAAACTGTGAATTTCGTCATTGAACTGGTGCTAAGAACCGTTTTCACATTACTGATACGTGTTTAGATCAGTCTTCTACAAGACACGGATAACTATGATGTGAACGCAAATCACGAAGACGATTGGGTATACTTAACAAGCCTCCATATAAGAAACAGTAAAATGTTGGAATATGAAACAATATCTGACTTTTTTCACCACTCACTAAAATCACTTGGTTGATTTAAAAAGATTGTATAATAATAATTAAATAGACAAAGGAGATATTTAAGAAATATCTTTACATTTAAGGTGTTCCAAGACTAAAAAATGTATCAGGCTCAAATTTATTTCTCGAGTTCAATTGAACATTTCCTTCAGGACAATAAAAGAGCCAAGGAGAAACATTTTATTGAGTTTCATGGGCGCACAACTAAGAAATGAGCGAAAGCTAGTAGTAGCTAGTAGTGGTTTAATGTCTACTAGTATGTTATAATCAGTTTTTATAATTTATTATAATGAATGTCTATAAGACAAATCTGCCTATTTCATTGTGTGTTGAAAAAATATGTCAAAAATATTTTATAACATAACTACAAACTAGGCGGTGTGAATCTGATGTTTCATGGTCTGGGTTTGATTGTAATATACGTAAATTAATAACTTTAATTTTGTGAGCAGTATTATTCGAGTTGATAGAATGTATTAAATATAAAAATCTATTATAATCTACAGTATAACACTACATCTTGTCACGCTAGAGTCTGAATGTTTTATGGTCTTAGATAGTGTAATTTTTTAAACAATCTATTTTAAAAGAATTAATGCAAAAATACAGGTATTCAAAAACTTAAGACAAACCTAAAAGAATACAATAATTAATTACATATATATATATATATTTTGCTTTGATTTTGGACATTTAACTCATTTTTCACAATTTTTAAAAGTATTTCCTCTATGAAGGTTGTCTGGAAGAGATTGCTTTATAGCGATAAGACCGCTTTAATTGTACTTTAAATTTGGTTCTTTATTCATCATGTTCTTTTTTTTATTTTCTGTGCAATAAAGATTACTATTATTATTATACAATTTTGCTCGGGGAGGAACTCCATAGTTTCCGTGGTTGCATGTCTGACAGTCTGTCAGATCAAAATATTGTATAACCGTCTTTAGTGCCGCAACTCGCAACCGTGAAGGTCGCCCATTATCCATCGGCTACACTTAACCTTCCGCCTCACCGACAAATAAAACAGAAACAGCTTTTACTCATGTTTTTATTATTTTCACATCGTTCGTTCTTTCGACTTATCAACTATTATAATGGTAACTCTTTATATCACTTCGAACACGTACGCCCATACATACATGACATGACGTTTTTTTACATAAATAAAAAAATATACAAAAGTTATGACGAATTTTGTGTTGCTTTTATGCCCGGCCAAGCGGCGAGGTTCATAAATAGACTTGCGTCGGATGAACACTATTGACTAAACTTATTTTAATGGCTGTAGTAGTTGCCGCCTAGACTGAGGTGGCTGTAGGAGTCGTGCTCGTTGACGTACACTGGGACCTTGACTGGGACCGGGTACGGTTTCTCAACTGGCACTGGGACGTGTTTCTCAATGTGCACTGGGTAAGGCCTGTCGACTGGGACCTTGACGGGTACGGGCACGGGCTTCTCTACTGGGTAGGGGACGTGCTTGTACACGGGGTAGGGCTCAGGGACTGCCACCTTCACGGGCACGGGCACTGGCTTCTCTACGTGGACGGGGTAGGGCCTGTCGACGGGCACATGTACGGGGTAAGGCACAGGTTTCTCCACTGGAACTGGGTAGGCACAGGCTTCTCCACTGGGTAGGGGGCGGGCACGTGCACTGGGTAAGGCCTGTCGACTGGCACTTTGACGGGGTATGGCACGTGTTTCTCCACGGGGTAGGGCTGGGGCACGGGCACTTTAACTTCGACGGGGTATGGCACGTGTTTCTCCACGGGGTAGGGCTGCGGCACTGGCACCTTTACGGGGTAGGGCACGTGTTTCTCGACGGGGTAGGGCTGGGGCACGAGCACCTTGACGGGGTAGGGCCTGTCGACAGGCACGTGGACGGGGTAGGCACTTTCTTCTCCACAGGGTAAGGTGCAGGGACATGAACTGGGACCTTGACGTACTCCTTCACGTGAACGGGCACGTGTTTGACGACCTCGTAGGGCTGCGGCACGGGGACCTTGACGGGGTACGGCACATGCTTCTCCACCGGGTACGGCACTGGTTTCTCGACGGGCACAGCGTATGGCACGCCCTTCACGACGGTGATGGTTTTGGTGACGTCGGTGTGCTCGCCGAGGTGGATACCGTATCCGGGGTGGGCGTAGCTGTCGTCAATGTAGTTGTAAGCTCCGCCGATACCGTGCGCGTTGCCGATGTAGCCGACGTCTAGTCCGCTGATGCCGTATCCGTAGCCGAGGTTCAGGAGGCCACGTTTGTCCAATTTCTTGTCCAGCGGCTCGGCTTTCTTCTCTGTCGTCTTCTTCTCGCTGGCAGCAGCCGCTGCTACCAGCAGGAAAACTAAACTGATCTATGAACAAAAGAGAAGTTGCTTTAATATCTTTGATACGTCAGTAAAGTACTTTTCATATTTTATCGCATGTATTCGCCCTATCATGGATAGGTCTCTAACATACGAATATGCAAAGAGTTCAAGACTGAACCCTTATGGTTAATTTATACACTGCTTCTTATGTTAACCATCTTGATATCTTGTAAATGGTAGAGTACGTGTTAAAATTTAGTTTTATGTATGCATTGAACAATATTTGTGTAATGTTTTGCAATTTCCTCAAAATTAATAGCCCGTTAAAACGCTTTGTTTCAATGAAGTTATTTCAAAACGTGACTCGTTACAAGATGAAGTGCTAATTCTAGCTGGCCATTCATCTTTTAGGCGGTCATTACTTTAGCATGTTAATTTCATGAATATTTACGAATGTTAACTACGGTTATGAGATTGCAATCGTTTTGAATCCGACATTATAGATACTAGTTTTATTTTTGTCGTTTTTAGTATAACCAATTGAAGGCAGACGATAACAATCTGAAAAACTAATTAGAAAAATAAAATATCTTTCAGTGACAAACTATTTGGAAGAAAGAAAGAGTGAAAGCATTTATTAAATCTAAACATCGCATTATTTAAATAATGTGAGAAAAAAAAATATGTATAAACAATTTTACTAAAAACTTATGATTAACAAATATGTGGCGTGCTACGACGTCTAGACGTAACGGACTCACTCAGCATAACCCAGGCATATTTTCATCGACAGATAAAAGATTTAAAAAAATCAAATAATTAAAAGATAATTATATGGCAAATTGTGAATGTTCTGAGTAATTATAAATGAATAAATTATCTATCCATATTTCCCGACTTTCCACATGACGGATCAGTCAGGCGGTACCTATTAACGTTGTTAGATAATAATGTAACACTGATTCGCTTCACAAAGCAGTACAAATGCATAAAGCCATAGATCCTCAAACTTTTACAGAAACAGATTTTTTGATAATATATATAAAACAGTATAATAACTTTTAAAAAAGAATAGATAATGTTAATAATGATTAATTTATATTTATTATCGATAACAAGTAGTGAAACTTAGCAAATAATAAGTGCAATACTGATCCTGAAATGAAGTCATAAAAGAGTTACTAATTTGTGTCATTTCCTACAGTACGAAAACATTTTGTCCCAATACAGAAAAAATGATGAATAGTTTGAGAACCGATGTACAAGTTAAATTTGATTATAACTGTGAGAACTGGCATCGATATGCCACATTGCCACATTCGTTGGCCTCGTAACAGGTGTCAGTAACTATAATAATATACATTTACATATTTGTTTCTCAAAATTTCACAGAATTTTCCAAAAATTTTTCAGAGTTGTAGGTATAATTTAAATTATAAATTTCATATTTGGAAAATAGTTTTATCCTTAGAATAGGGTGAAATAGGTCAAATTGAAAGAAAGAAAGAAAGAAAACCTTCGGTTCTTTATAATTTATCCCATGATTTACTGAAAAACTTAAAAACAATAAATAGAACCCACATTGTTTCGAATAGGTACGCATCATTGCTACGGCATACCAGAAGTCAAAGTAAGTGTTTTGTAGTCAAGTAAAAGCCCCTCTAATTTGACTTCATCAGTTTAACTACTTTTGCTTAAATACTGTCACTGCGTTGAAAACTTGTATGACTTTGGAAATTAGGAAATGTGAACCAGCTACTGCCCATGTCGAGCTGCGCATGCGCAATACGACTCGCAAATACCCCACATGGGGAAACCGAGGCCGTGTTGACAGACGAGCGAAAGACGGCCTTCTTGGGCAGTCAAGTTAACCGCAATTCCGGGTTTTACTGCGGTTTTAATTGGATGTAGGATGTTCACATTTAATGCTTCTTTATTCATTCTTTGTAACGCCATTTTGATTTTATTAGTTAATAATATCTGTCGCAAAACGGGGAGACCAGTAGTGGACTCGATGGATATTTATTTTTGTTTTAATTACTGAATTCCTGCTTGTACAAGAAACTCATATAATTCAATCATATCATTAAACATCCCTACCGAGGGGCACGTTTCCTGATGATGATTTCTTTCACCGTAAGAGTGTCGGATATAAATTAATTACAATAATAATAAAAATATTTTCTCTTTTGTAACTTTGTTCATGACACAACTGTTTATGAGACTGCATAAATTTATTTATTTATTTAAGGACAACCAACATAACAAACGATGATATCATTCACAATTAAAACTTATTAATAACATAACAAATCGCTGTTATACTTAAAGGCTGCCACGACATGCACTAATGTATGCCTTTTAATAAATTACTTAAATTACATAAGTTTTAACAATTACAATAAATATTTAAAAGATCATTACAAAAAGCTTCACTATGTATCACTAAATAATTTAATACCTAGCAGTTTAAATAAGAACATTTTAAGTAACGCATCAATTTTAAATTCTTAGCTTTCATTGCGAAACTTATCTACACCATTTATTTCAAACTTCACAATTTACCGTTGGTTGTGTCAAAAGTAATGTCATCTGTCAGTTGCGTACGGTCGCTTTTGAAGCACTTATGTAGAATCAGATTGTATTTTTATGAATCAGTTACGTCACAATGACAGCTGACATTGACCTAGAGAGTGCAATTTAATTATCATGCTGCAGGTGGAGATGAACTTGTCTATATGTTGCGAATAAAAATTGTAATGAAAAAGATTTTTGTCATTTTAACTTGCATTTAAAAGCCAGATGAGACACTAATCAATGTTATTCATTTATACTTAAATAATGACGTATTACTCGTTACATATTTTAATGTCATTGGTTACAAAGTCGTAAACACTAAATAGCCAGTAATGTAATGTTTGGCAAAAAAAACGTAATTCATGAATCGCTTCATGAAATGAATCTCACACGTTATTTAAAAGCGGTATATCATAGGTTAACGGTACATTTCGTAAATACGCAGCCTAGGTACTTTTAATTATAGTTCAGAATTATAGCTAGTTACACTTAATCATGTATATGCAATTGTATTCTTTAAATATTACTATACCGGATCAGCTATATAAACTGTAAATCATACAAACGAATCATGTTTTTCTTACGTAGGTGTTGATTACTTCATTGGTAGATCGGTAAATCATGTTACGAAGTATTATGTATACGAAAAAAATACGGAATTTTTAAAAAGACTAAATAAGTCAGTGAGGAACTGTAGATATTATGAATGGTCATCCACATATTAATAGAAAGTTGGTGACATCAGAAAATGGTTTGAACATGGTAACTGAGTGGATTCGCGTGTATGTTAAGTATTGAATCTAAAGTCTAATACGAAAATGTCATTGTTATCTTACGTATGTTTCTTAGTCTAATTTTATTTGATGTTTTAAATTTTTGTTATATGATTTTACCTATTACATCTCACATAAAAAGATATAAGACGAACTCGGTACACGTCTTGTAACTAAAGTTTGTAGGCATGTCTTTCAAATTTACTTATACTATACGACGCGGTGCGACACATATAATCACAATTATTATTTAGTAACAGTATCTCACTATTGAATAATTTGACTGAATGGTTTACAGTTTGGGNTCGCCGTGGGATAATGTTACTTCTTATGGTATATGTTGCAACCCGCTACTTACCTCACCGCACTGTTTGCGGCCGATTTGCTTATAACTGCAGGAAATGTCTTCATTTACCTGATGAAATGTATGGTCGGTTTGTTTACGATTGGAATGTATGATGTGTGTGTGGCTATTAAAATATGACATGGCCTAGTGGGTATAACGTTCGGTTCGTGATCGTAAGTTAGAATCTTGCGGGAAAAAGTCGCTTTGTACGATTTTTCCTAGTTTGGTTAGGATATTGCAGGCTGAATCACCTGATTGGCCGAAAGATGATTTTGTGTTTCGGAGGGCACGTGAAGCCGTCGGTCCCCGCTACAATCTTAGTAAGGTAGTCGTTAACACTCACCAATGAGGATTGGACCCGCGTGGTGGGTTATGGCCCCATAGTTATCTCCCCATAGCTATGCTATGCGGGAAGGCCTGTGCCCTGCAGTGGGCAGTTATAGGCTGATGATGATCAAAAATCTAATTAGGAATATTATAACTTTGTACGGCAACGAGTATTGTAGCCGCGAGCTGCGGTTTAATATTGTCTAAGTGTTTCAGGGTTCATCATCATCAGCTCAAGGTTTTAGGCTTTGGGTGCATTTATTTTATTTGAATGGTACAGGGACAGCCTTCGGACATTGCTTGTGATTTGACGGTTTCGCTTCGAAGCATTATATCGAAAAATAACGCGTTCAATTGTAAGCAGTATGACACGGTTTACAATCTTTTGATAATCTCCACTGATAGATTGAATTTTTACGGTGACATATAATTATGTCATAAGAGTTTGCTGGAAGTATTTTTAGTGCCTAATCATTGTCTTAATTTGAATACAAATTTTCAATGCAACGTCAACGCCACAACTGTGTATTTATGAATTTAATGATTGCCTAAATTGACAATGCATTTATAGCGATTTAATTCAAAATTGGTTTACGCATTAACAATTGTCAATGAACTATTTATACGGCCTGTCAAGAATGTAAACTAACTATTCGATTATTGATAGAGAAATAATTATGTCTGCGGAAATATTAAAAAACTTTATATAAAGTGAATATTTGTATCGCGTACTAAAGGCATGTTAAGCTGTTTAACGTTTACATATGTTTGTAATTATTATTGTCATAATATTTAATTTATGTGAACACTTTGAAAACCTATGCCCTATATTAATTTAACTACGATCGTTATTTTAGGTA
Organism: Leucinodes orbonalis; assembly: GCA_019425675.1. Classification (NCBI taxonomy): domain Eukaryota; kingdom Metazoa; phylum Arthropoda; class Insecta; order Lepidoptera; family Crambidae; genus Leucinodes; species Leucinodes orbonalis. Next base: position 125,663 of record PQWD01000572.1, read on the forward strand.
AACATTGTGAATTTCATCCGATCATTTGACATTGAGTGAGATTTGACATATTTCATATTTTTTTCCTTTATTCTTCTTACTCATATATATTTTTTTTAAACTTGTCCTTTCGAAAATCGAATTTCTTTAAATTTTTCCTACCAACCTCTTAATGTTTATATTTTTTTCTTTATTTTAACGTAAGCTGCCAGTAACAGGAATGTGTGTATCTACATTACGAATGCGCAACACCTAGGTCTCCAGCCCTTCCTGGTTCAGACTTGTCTGGAAACCCGTCTCGGTCGAGAGTGAAATGGTCATTGTGACGTAATATGCCATTGGAACTGCCTAGACCTTACGTTAGGTATCTAGTTAGTAAGTTGATTTTAGTTTATTAATTCCATTGTGGGATCGAATTGTTTAAATCTTTATTTAATAATGGCTGTTATAGTACGTCTTTCTGATTGATGTTTTGTGAAGTTGTTGGTAAGAGATTGTCCTTAGCGATAAGACCGGCTTAATTGTTTTGTTTTTCTATTACTGGATGATTGATATGTGTAATATATAAATTATACTATGAAGGAATTGCATTATTATAAAATATCAGCCAATGCTCTATGGGAATGGTTTTTGAATAGCATAGTGTCTCCAAAATCTAAAATCTGGAAAGTGACTAATTTATGTTAATTCCAATAAAAAAATACGTTCATTGTTATATTTTAATTGTTGCTATAAAACGTTCTCGAGGTCGTAACTTTGTTCTATTTGTTTGCGGGAATACTTAAAATTTATGGTCTCAATGTCGTGCATTACAAAACAAAATGAAAAAATATCTGTGCTATTTGTCATCACGATAACAACCACAACGATTCTAACCTTCAACCCAATCATCCCGGCCCTCTTTCTTTGTCGAAGCGTTATAAAATACACGTATCGTCTAGAAGCACTGAAAAGTGTTGACTTCAAAAAAGTGTGGCTACAGCCTTATGTTTCACGTTTACATGTTGGTAACACTCCACTGGCCACGGGACGAGATCACTTTTTTGAAGCCATCACTTTTGCTTGTTCACTTCACTTCACTGCACTACACTCACCGTTATTCTCATAATGCCTCCTGTACGGTGTTTGAAGTCGGGAATCGTACTGGATAAATTCGATTGGTGCTGTGAGTTTATATAGGTGGTTATTTGGAAGCACTTTCGCCATTGCCCCCCTAGTAATGGAATATGCGTTGCGTTTGTTTCTTACGCGGCAAGAGTCCTTCGTATTTGTTCGGCCGTTGAGCGGGAGACAGACGCGTCGTGCGTTCTTTTTATTTAAAAAAATTAAAATGCTTTTATTTTCAATTTTAGTGATAATAGAAAACGCGTGTTCTCATTCTTTATTTAAAATTTTAAAAGTAATATATTATTATGTTAACTAATGTATATAAGTTAGTCGGTATTATTATGTGTCACTTGTGTTTACATTATTCAAATTTAAAAAAGGAACGTTGATCGATAAATTATAAATAAAACAACCTAGTTTTCAACAAATACGTAATTTTAAAACAAGATTTATTCAAATTATAATAATTTATAAAACCAGTTTAAAATCAAACATCCTTTGCTTGGTTTTGATATATAGTTTGGTGCGGCATATGTAGTAATATAATTGCATCCTGTGATCATAACTCTGTAATAGCTTATCAATTATACTGAAATGCCTTAGTTAAGTTTTGATAAGTTGATGTGCTGAGAATGAAATGCAATGCATGCATGCAAACAAAACAAAAATCCTTGTTTAGTTTTGCTCATGATAAATTCCAAATTTTCACCAAGTAGAATGAGTATTGTCAAAACTTAAGTTAAACGTCTGTGAAACTATTATTAATTTTTGATAAAAAAAACTTTTTAGTGTAGTCAAAATAAAACTATGGAATGTGTGTCTGTACGTGCGTAAAATATTTCTTAGTTAAATTTCAGCAATATCCAAAATTTTAAAACAACAAGCTTATTTTTGGAGATATTAAGGAATCTGTGTTGTTTTTAAAATGCGAGATTTTAAATATGTTTTTCAGGTCATCCTTATGAAATCAAAAAGTAAGAAATTATAAGTTAAGTATCTTTAGACCTGAGTCAGGACTCAGGACTCCTGACAGTGCGCATGTTACATATAGATGCCAAAACTGGATTATAAACATAATCATACTTCACATTTCGAGCTGCCTTTACTCAAAACATTGGAAACCAAAAAATACATTGACAGTTACGAACAGACATTTTCGTAACTATCGAAATTTGTTTTTATCAAAGGATCAACATATTGTGAAACACTGAGACCGATGTGCGAAAACGTGCTTACCAACATATTACATAGTTAGATGTAAATTGTCAATTGTATTTGGTATTTTTGTATTTAGATACTACGATTACCCAAGGTCACACTCAAAGGTCAATAATAACACAAAAAAACTCATCGAAATCGATTCATAAAAGACGAAGAAATCCGCGGAGAAACATAAATAGATTCCATAGCCCTCTAAACCTCAATTAAGATAAGGTGCTTGTACTATATATACTTTTTATCTATAAACATACTGAAACACTTTTTTTACATTACTATATATTATTAGAATACTCCTGTCTAATACAAATATGTTCATTATTTAACTAATCGCAGATTGATTAACTCAACTGATAAGAAATGCATAGCCGAAACAACTGATGTTACTAATTTACAAATCACAATCACCGAGAGCTTGCGACCGTGAAAAAGTCATCAATCATGTAGAGCCAAGCTCTGAATCTACACAGCCTAACTCTACCAACCCTAATTTCAACAAAGTCTACGTATCAGTAAATACGTATGGCTTGGCAGTTTCGTTAGTTACTTTTGGATCGGAAACTAAATATTTGCATCACATCCACGATTGTATAGCAAAGACGGACAGCATAGCTATGGGGAGATGTGGTCTTTACCCGCCTCGTGGGGCCCAATGCAGATTGGTGTATTATTTGTGTGCCGGGACCGACGGCTTTCACGTGCCCTCACGAAGCCGCATATTAAATAATAAATCATTTATTTTCAGACCAATTTCGATCCATAATGTTGTGTTAGTAACATTGAACTTATAAGATATGGTATACTTACAATTATAAAACAAAACTGTCAGTAAAAGAACCTGTTCCTGATCCTTGCAAATGTATTTGAACCCAGTGCTCAAAGATGAACAAGATGGCTGGTCCTTGATTACCTTCAAGATGCTGTTGGTGCTCTCCGAATCCTAGCAAGCATTGAAGCAGTTCGCTTTCGTATGATAGCGTGAAAGCTATCCACAGAGCTTCAGCGAACATGGATGATGCACTGCAGAATCGAGGCAGCCCCCATCAGCATCCTGAAGGCGTTATTATACTGCACACGAAGTGCAATCATCTTTCTTTTCGGACAGTCAGATTCAGCCTGCAATGTCCTAAACTAGGAAAAATCGACAGGCGACCCATTTGGTGTTGCGGTTGAGACGACGGCTGCAACATCAACGGTTCTGGGTTCAATTCCCGAGCAGTACACAATATTTGTGTGCATGAACTGTCTGTTTGTAATGGTCTGGGTGTTTTCAATGTATAATATGTATGTATTTACTAAAAAATGTGTATAAGTATGTTTATCCGTTGTTTAGTACCCATAATACAGGCACCACACTTAAATGGGGCTAGATGGCGCTGTGTGAATGTCAGTGGATATTTACTTATTTATCGCACAAAGTGGCGTATCACTACGAGATTTGAATCCACGACCTTCGAGTCTCACATCCAAATGCTGTGCCCACCAGACCACGGAGGCAGTGATTCCAAATAGTATCAAACTAACCTAGGAAATTGTTGGAGCAAGGCGAGAAATCATTATGAAATTCGCGCATTTTAACTGAAACCAGTTTTACCGGACTGAGGTTATTATTCAAACGAGTTCATTTGACCAAGGTTTTATGTCCTGCAATTTGTCTTCGCAGTTGGGTTTTGCAATATGTTTATTACTGTGACAATCGGGTATTTATAATTTAATTACGTATGGTGAATCATAAACTATATGCTTAGCCTGACAAAATATGCACGATTTTTATGGGGTTAATCTTTATTCTTCTCTCTTCAACCTATTGCAGTCCACTGCTGGACATAGGTCTCCCCCATTTTGCGCCAGACATCCCGGTCCTCCGCTTGAATCTTTATTCTTGATATTTCATATTTCTAGTTAATTAATGTTAATCGTACGTAGTAGTGCTTTTATTTATTAGTCCTTTAGCTAAGTAGTCAGTATGCGAATTTGTATTTTAGAAAAATATGCATTACGCGAAGTAGTCCTTTAGCTAAGCAGGCATTTCCGAGTTAGGCATAATATGGTCAAACGGTTTTAATTGATTATATCATAAACCTTCTTCCCATCTTACGACATAGGCTTCCCTGCTAAGCATAGCTATGGGGAGATTAGTCTTTTACCCACCAGAAGGGTCGTTGCGAATTGGAGGTTCACAGTTAACAACCTACGATTGTAGCCAGTACCAACGCGTTGACGTTTTTTCACTGGTCTTAGATTGCCTTTACAGCTTCTTTTTGCAATGTTCTCACCAAAATGGGTAATAGTAGACTCTAGGCATCCTTTGTATGGGAGAGCATCGCATCCGCCGCATCTCAGAAGTCACAATTGCTTTATCGAACAGCCGCAATTAAATCCCGCTGAGGCGACTTAGTCCCGACTGATGTCGTGGAATGAATTATTCCCGACGTCGTCGCGACACCCCCGCTTGGCTGAAGAGCGGTGACCTTCCCTGGGCGGTCTGGAAAACTTTGAACAGACTGTGGACAGGTGTTAGCCAGTGCCGTGAAAGTGCAGAATCAGTCTGTGTCAGTAGCGCCCCTTAGACAATGAAACACCTACTACCTTACCCGAAATGCCCATTTCCTTGCGGTTACTAGGTCCTCTGGATGGCAAATGAATGGGCGGTCAAAGGCTGATCAATGGGCCGTTATAGGTTGATAATGATTTTCGGATAATGATATTAATTGCTGATAGTTTGAGTAAAAACCAAAAAAAATTCCTAAAAATATCCTATACAGTTACTTAGGCAGGCTCGTTGTGTAAATTTTAAGCCTGAGGGCCATCTGCGCTCGCCAATTGACCGGTGAAGCTGTAAAGGCCACCTGCGGCCAACAGCAGCAGTCAGTTCGAAAAAAGAACCATCACTTTGTTTATAGTATTAAGATATAACTAAAGTGTTTAAAAATTGTAATTAACGACTTTATCTCGTTGAATTCCTAATATCCCTTATGTACAAATAATTATCAAATGGTCATTACTAGTGTTTCCTACTTATTGTCTATTTGTAATGGAAACCGGAGTCCTTGCGCATGCGCGCGCCGATGAAAATGGCCGCCCACCCGGAAATGGCGCCAATATAATTGTCTCAGTTTGACTGGGAAAAAAAATATACGTATACTTACGGAAATATTATATTCATCGTCCGCTTATTAAACGTCCCCACCGAGGGGCACAAGCCTACCCGTATAGGGTGATTAGGCCTTAGTCGTCCACGCGGGCCCAATGGGAATAATAAAACAATATATAAGTATTAAAAAAAAACTATCATATTATTAAAAACTTAGTTTCCCGCTCGCAATCGAAACGTCAAGACTGAAAATTAGTGACGTGACCAAACTGTTCAATTTAATAACGATGAGTAGCATTCCGTTGTTTGATTCTGTTCCGATGCGATACTGCTCAACGGAACAGAATCAAGGAATTCAATAATATTATTTATTATATACTGTTCAATTATATTTTTATCAGGTAACATAATTGTGTTAATACTGGTAGGTTGGTTAATCTAAGACATGTAGGTTCGTTGACTGCATAAAGTTCACAGAATTGAAGTCACTAGGTAGGCAATGTACAGTCTCTCATACGAGTATGTAAAAAATAACAGGGCCGTAGGGTGTTGGAACAAATAAGTTCTATATTATTAAAAGAAAAATACTCAAACACAAATGTTTGCACTGCCCAAACCCAGAACCGTGTTTGAATTGTTGTAGTAGACTACTCAACTACTACCTCGTTCAACTTGTATTTTTGAAATTTATTAAGCAATGGAGAACAATAATTTACTAGGTATCTACTAAAGTTTTAAACAGTTTTTCGGTAGGTAACTCTAGTTAAGGCAATGTCCGGTAAAGTTTCGGTATATTCGTGCAAAAACATTAAAACCTTCGACTCGATTATTGGAAAGGCGCGGCTGAGTTCCGGGGGCCTTGAACCTGCTACCCCGGGTTCGATACCCGGTTCAGTCGTGCTCGATCCGGTTGGTTTTGCGATAATTGCGATTCTATACGCACTTGATATTTGACCGTCTCGGGGTTTGATATCAAGTACACACACACATCAAAAAGTCTAAGCAATACTTACTATTTCAATTTAATCAATTATTTTTTCTTTTCTTACATAGCAGATAAAATAATTTGTTCCCAATAACTAAAGTCACAATTTGTATTAATTTATGCATTTTTTGTAAACACATTAAATTTTGTTTAGCTTTTTACTTTCTCGAATTGTGTCATCAGCTTATTAAATGTCCCCACCAAGGGGCACGAGCCTACCCGTATAGGGTGTACAACCCTTAGTCGTCCACGCGAGCACAGTGCGGATTAGCCGACGTCATGCACAACCTCAGAGCGTCGGTGGCTCAATGGTGTGGACTGTCGCCTTCCTACCGGGAGGGCAGAGGTTCAAATCCCAACTCGTACCAATGTATTTTCGAATTTTCGAAAATATATGTACGTTATCCGACGCTCTTACGGTGAAGGAAAACATCGTGAGGAAACCTTCATGCACGCCTGCGAAGAAATTCAAAGGTTGTGCGTGAAGTCGTCCAATCCGCACTGGGCCCGCGTGGACGACTAAGGCCTAATCACCCTATACGGGTAGGCTCGTGCCCCTCGGTGGGGACGTTTAATGAGCTGATGATGATGATGATGCACAACCTTTGAATTTCTGCAGGCGTGCGCAGCTTTCCTCACGATGTTCTCCTTTACTGTAAGAGCGTTGGATAAACGTACATAATTTCGAAAATAAATTGGTAAGTGGCGGGATTTGAACCTGCACCCTCCAGATCGGAAGGCAAACAGTCCACACCAATGAGCCACTGACGCTCGAACCTTTAAATGTAGATACACTTTATTTATAAAACAACAGCATCACAACAGCCAGCCGCGTTAAGATTAGAAAGGTTTACATAATTTCAAGTTCAAGTCGGCCGCGGTGACCTTGCGCGGCGTATTTTTGTTGCGCGCGTAATAACTACTCTCCATTTACAAATGTCATTGTTAATAACTGTAACTCTGGCGTTGAATTTACACTTGTGTTGGTTTTGAAACTTAAACTTAAGATATGTTTATTTTTTGAGATATAAATGTCTATTTTATTAAAAAAATATTATGACTCTACCAACAGTGTGAAAAAGTAAGATCTTCGAGAAAAGCCGGCAAGATACTTGATAGTCTTTCAAACTTTTTATACCTTCTTAGTCTGCTCGCACACATTATTGTCTATTTTTTAGTTTTGTATAGTTTTGTATCAAATATCAATCAAGTTACTTATATTTTTATGATTGCCCTTCCAAGGCCTCAATGAAAACCAACGTCCTGGTATGCTCCTAGTGTACTAGGACCAATGATGAGTGAGGACTTATTTATTTCTATTAATCTTCATTTTCTCTTGTATTTTGTCAGGTTTTGCCAAATAAATATTTTATTTCTTTTTAATATGATTCATTACAGTATTTTATCATTCTAGTAAGATTGTTTATATTTTTATTTCCTTTGCCTATACAAGAAGACAGTATTTAATTGATTAATGATTAATTCCTTATATAAACAATAAACTAATTAGATGTACGATCATAAAGAAATATCAACAAACAAATGTTCGAGCCGCTTGGCACATACGTCGATTTATAATAATACATATGACCACAGACATCCGAATATACAATTAGACTGGACAAGCCGCCAAGTTTATAGGCAGTCCCAGTGTCGCGATTTCTTTTCGGTTCTTACCTGTGAAAAGTTATTATATTTCTTGGTAAATTTACTGATTCCTTTCGATGATGGCATGTTACAATTGCACAGGGTGTCATTTTGGAAAAAACCGGTAATTTCTTCTAATATTCGTGCGTCTTGACTCGTCTCACAGAGCGTAAACTGGCAGCCAGTGTATGCTCGTTGAGCTTACATTTGTCGCACTTAAAAACGCCTATCTCCCCTATAAATGCCCTATCTCCTGTATTGGGAAATCTGTGCATATGACATTAAGGTAATCATTAAAACTTTGACTTTATCGCGTGATTAAAAGGGTACAAAATCAAAAGCACAAGCATGAAGCGAGCGAGCTTATGAACGAAAATTCTGGCCAATTGACGCGATGGGCAGAATTTTGTCGCGGACACTTTATGAGTGATACTTGTAATGTCAAATTTGCTACATGCCCCACACTATCTTGAACCGACACTGGGTAAGGCGTGTCGCTACCATCGTGTTAAACAAATTAGAAGTACCGTTCACTTAACAACATAAAAAGGAAGTAATAGTAATCGAACGCAATACAAAAATTAAAAAGCAATTAAAAACTCACAAGACCAAATTAGGCTAATACGGTCGATAAGACCCCAAATGTCGGCCAAAGCGAAGGCCACTGGACTGAGAGGGAACGGGTTCGATTCTCGTTTTGGCACTCATAAGGTCAGGGAGAGGATATCCGTATCCTTTTTAATTAAGCATGACGAACAACAAATAATAATTTTGATTAAACCTTTAATGGGGAACGACCCATTTGGTGTAATGATTCAGAAGTCGGCTTTTGCACCAGGGGTTCCGGATGCGATCCCCGGACAGTACAAACATTTTGTGTGCATGAAAATGTCTCTTTGTATTGGTCTGAGTGTTTTCTAGGTATTTACAAAAAAGTATATAAATATGTTCATCCGTTGCTCAGTATCCATATTACAGGCAAATACTTCAATTTATAAAAAGACCATAACTTTCTTGCGGATTCTTCTCAGTTTAAGGTGTATTCTGAACCGGTGGTAGTTTAGATATGCAGTATTATGTCTCGTAATCAATAAAAATACCGATTACTGTGAGAACAGTTTAATTGACTTAGTAGCCATGTATGATAAGTGTTTTTTTAACTATCTACATTATTCTGCTTTATTTATTAACAAAGTAAAAAAGTAAGTACCCTCAGCCAAAATGACAAATCATAATCATACTTAATAATAGGCAATGTAAACATATAACATACCTCCCCCCTCAGTAGGAATACAACTTAACAATAACTTTGATTATTGATTACTAAACAGTTCAAGTCTTAATCAAATATACAAATACAAATCTGCTTATAAATTCTAGATATTACACAAAAATTATTTGAGATTCATAACAACTTTCCTCGGGTCAAAATTAAATAGTTTTCGAAATTGATAATGATAATAGTAATAGTTTACTATTTGGTTGGTTATTTACTTAATGTATTAGTTTATGTATATATTTTATTATGTATTAGTTTATTTTATAATTATTTATGTGTTATAATTTCTATGCATTAGATTAAGTTTTTGCGCTAGCCCGCTTACCTGTAAGCATTTTTCTTTCACCCAAAATGAAAGAAATTGCTACGTTAGCAATAAGGCCGCCAACATTTTACTCGATTTTTTGTTGTTTCTTGTTGTGTTGTATACTTTTTTTTCTTATGTGCAATAAAGAATTTTTATCTTATCTTTAACATTTTGAAAAAATGCCCAAACATCATATACCTTACGAGCTAACGGTCTACGTGAAACAAAAAAATCATCAACGAATCATTTTATACATGCCCATTGTTTTTTCAAGGCTTCCAGCTTTAATTATAATGATAAATGTTTTACATACGTTATGAACAAATCAAATACACCTAAGCTAACCATCATTTGTAATTTCACAATCATTGGAGCTAATCATCGAGAAGCTGTGTCAAGGTCGTCACATGATCTTGTTACGCGTATTTTGGATTTGGGAAATATCTCCAAATCCGTGATGTAAGTGATCGTATATTTATTATATATGTTGCAAATATGATTAAATATTCAATACGGTATAAATCAATCGAAACTCCAATGAGGAAATGTTGTAAACACATTTGCTAAAAGCCTTAATTTCGAGGCCTGAATGTAATTTAACTATAGACTTTAATTTCTTTAGTAAAATTACATCATCATCAGCTCATTAAACGTCCCCACCGAGGGGCAAGAGCCTACCCTATGGGGTAATTAGGCTTCAGTCGTCCACGCGGGCCCAGTGCGGGTTGGACGACTTCACACACAACTTTTGAATCTCTTCGCGGGCGTGCGCAGATTTCCTCACAATGTTTTCTTCACCGTAAGAACGTCGGATAACGTACATATATTTTTCGGAAATTCGAAAATACATTGGTACTTGGCGGGATTTGAACTTCAGCCCTCCCTGTAGGAGGGCAACAGTCCACACAATTGAGCCACCGACGCTCTTAAAAACACATATATCAATCCTAAATCCGACGACCCATGTGGCGTAACGGTCGAGACGTTGGCTACTACATCAAGCGTTCCGGGTTCGATCGCGGGAATTACAAACATTTGTGTTCATGAACATGTTTTAGTACTATTCTTTTCACAGAAACTTGACAAAGAGGGTATAGTCTTTACAAAAATGTGTATCTTTAAATGTTTTAAGTATCTTTACTTCTGGACCCCAAAAAAGTATTGCATTACGTCAGATAATTTGCGTACTACTCCATTTTATTATAAACGATTTGACGTGGGAGCTTAAAACAATAGTACCTATAACCTACGAGTAAAGCTTCATTGTTTTATTTTCATTACTGGAAGGTTAGCTGTTTGACAAATTGCTTTTGGATTGCATAGTGTGCACCTACTCTTGGACATCAAGTTCTTTATGAGAGAGTATAGGAGGATAGGAGGCGAGTATTAGAGAGTCAGTTGAGAATTATTATTATAGTTTTTAAAACTACGCAAATAAGGACGATTTTTGAATTTGATGTTTAATAGCATTGAAGTTTTTACTAGACTAAAACAGGTAGGTCTGTTTTACTAATTAAGATGCTTCTCCCATTGTCATCCAAATTGAAGATATATCATGGACGATCTAAAAATTATTACGTCCATAGGTTTTACTGTCACGTCCTCATCACAAATCTAGATTTAGTGATAAAGTTTTAGGCCCGTTTCCTAGAACGAGACTCAACGTTGTTTACATAAATTGACTTCGAAAGAGATAGCGCTATATACGATAAATAGCGGCATCTCATTCTAACTCTATTAAGTAAATATCAATGCTTGAGTCTCGTTCGGCCAGTTTACAAGACTTTACACTTATTACATTGACAATATACATACGTAAGCGATAAACAAACAAACAAGGAGAGAAGTCCTAATTACAAACTGCCACGACAACCACAGCTGACATGGAAGCAGTTTTGCTAATTAAAGTTAAACAGAATTTAATGTAAATAACATACTTAAAAATACTAACCTAGGGTATAGGTTACAAGTGAATACAAGAATAACAAAATTATGCTAAGACATAATTAAGACTGCCCCTTAAGAATATTAATCAACGTTCTTTTGGACGTTATGAAATCTAAGAAATCTTAGGTCCAGAATTTTAAAAGTCTAAATATACCATAGGTCAGACCGGGTATAAGAGACCTAACATCTGTTGTCTCGGGTGACGGGCGCAGTGCGGCATTGATGGAGGATAATAACTATCAGTTGTTAGTCTCCTTTAATGCCGCTCTGTCATGGTCTGGCGTATCACTTACCATCAGGTGAGCGTCCAGACCGTCCTGTACACTCATTACATAAAAAAACATTTGATATAAAGGGATTGCTTAGTTCAACTCACCTGTTAAGTGTAGAAATTTTTGCCAAATACTTATTAAAGTAGCACCCGATATCCAATAGTGAAATAACGCACTAAAGTAAAAATTAAGTTAGTAAAATGATTGAACGACATTGATGTAGGAATGCCGATTCTAATTGAAATTGGATGCGGTATGTTCATAGTCAACAATGTGGTTTGGAAGCCTTAAATTGGAACTGAAGGTCGTTTATGCATTTGCTTTGTGTTAATAAAGTATAGTGTTATCGAGACAAATCTCCTTAACGGTGGTTAACATTCATGACAACATTCCGACCTTTTTTGCATGTATATAGAGGTTTCTAAAATAATATATTTAAACACCCTTGGTTTATTTTGATTTCCATCTCTAACTCTCGTTTGTTAGTAGAAATTCGTAAAGAAAGCACATAACAAATGAAAAGTGATATAAATTATATTGAAAGAAAGAAATTGCACAATAATTTATTTTAGCCTGTTTTGAACGCGACGTAAAAAAATTAATTCAATTAGGTACTATAAAAATTAAGATTCGATTTATTATTTTATTTAAAAAAAAGCGAATTTAATACTGACATACATATGTACATATTTTACAAAGAAAACATCAGAATGTAAACGCTTATTTTAAAAATGACTTGCCAATGTATTAATTAAAACGCCATATCAAAATACCATATCGCATATTTCACGCGTCCTTGATTCAAATCAAATCTGTTTATTTCCTAACTGACCCGACAACAAAGGATTTGAATCTAACCTCAGATAGCGATCGATCATTCTCATCAGCTTCTCTACAAAGGTTACGAAATGAACCAATACTAACAGATTACTTTTATATGAATGGAGGTTAAAATAATGAATGATTAAAATATAAACAGCTCTAATCTTAAATATTGTTAAACCTTAGTTAAACAATACACTAAGTAAGAGGCACAATCACGGAGAAATTTCAAACAAAAAATAAACGTAAGTGATTTTCACTCCATCGGCATCGATTCTTCGCATATGACCTGTCCACTGCCGCTTTAATTGTTTATCCTGTATAAGATTAATTCGACAAAGTGTTTTCACATAAATTATCTAAAAGAGACCTAGAAAGAGACTCAAGTTGCAGATGTAATTTAAAGGGTAGTATTGTCCAATTTCTTAATATTCTGATAAATTATTCTCTATAGTTTATTTTTATTTTTTCAAATAAACATTGTAGTCCTTACAGGTAATAAATAAAATCATAAAGTAAAAGTTCCAACACGCCGACAAGTCAACAAAATGTAACAAGAATAAAAAACATTTACATTAAAAAAATATGTACTTAAAAAAATATTTTTGTTATACTCTCATGTACATAAAAGTAGGCTAGGTTTATCCAAACCATCAGTACTAACCACGTCACAATGAAGGCTACCTTATGAATGATATATTTTAGTAAAGAAATAAAGAAGAAAGAAAAAAGAAAGAAAGAAATAATAAGAAATTGCCATGTGCAATAAGGCCGCCCATTGTACTCTCTTTTTCTTTTCTTTTTGTTTTTTTTTTGTGTATTTCAGTGTACAATAAAGAATTAAATAAATAATAAATAAATCATTGTTGATAAATAACTGGGATCGGCTCGTCAGTACGAATGAAGATGCACATTAAACGTAATTTAGCTCTTTTGGTATTTATTTTCGCTGCCTTTTTGTGTCTATGTTCAGTACAGTTTGCAGAACAAATTTAATAAAAATATTAGTAGCGAAATGTATTGTACGAGTTATGCCTGGCGCTTCCAGACAATATATGAAATATGACAAATAACATTGTTCATTACATACTTTACCTGGGTAATAAATATTATTCCTAGCGATATTATTTCCTGAGCAATACAACCGGAGCGTGTAGAGCGTCGGTGCCTCAATGGTGTGGACTGTGCCTTCCTACCAGGAGGGCTGAGGTTCAAATCCCGACACGTACCAGTGTTTTCGAATTTCAGAAAATATATGTACGTTATCCGACGCTCTTACGGTGGAGGAAAACATCGTGAGGAAACCTTCATGTACGCCTGCGGAAAGATTCGAAGGTTGTGTATGAAGTCGTCCAATCCGCACTGGACCCGTGTGGACGACTAAGGCCTAATCACCCTATATGGGTAGGCTCGTGACCCTTGGCTCATTAAATGTCCCCATTTAATGAGCTGATGATGATGATACAACCGGACGTCTTTAAAAAAAGGGCGTATTCCTACTTAAAGGACCGGCAACGCATTTCAATGCAGAAGTACTACAAACGTACATGGGCAAACAAACAAACAAAAAAAACTTATTTGAATAAATCTGTTGCAGATACTTTTGAATCGTCAATTTAACAATTATTATATTTTTTATGACTACCACCGGTTCGGAATAAGTAGGATGTGTCATGTGGCGGCGGTGTCATTGAATATCTGTTGAGGCATTTGCTGGTTTTGCCACAAAAATTAAAACGGATATAAATTTTATTTCATACAGTAACTTAATATAATGTTAATTACTTGGGTATTTCATACACTGTCCGACTATAACTTCATATTGCCGTTTATTTCATTTTGACATTGTATTAATAAAGTTTATATTTTAAGGATATATACGCTAATTTCTCTTCATTTACTGACAGTACCCAGTCTTCCACTCGTCAAGTCACAAATTTATAACCTCGACTGATCGTTAACATCGGATGCAATCTACTATTGCTATCATATATAAGCCACGTCTAATTACCATGGGAACGTTGTGGTCTAATACATTCCATTCATCATCACTATTAGCCTATATTGACCCACTACAGGGACCTGGCCTTCCCAAACATCACAGCCTTGAGGAGATTGCGAAGAAAATAATTCCACGCTAAGGGCACGTGGAGATACAATCTTAGGCTGTTCTGTTAGCATTCACCTATCCGCATTAAGCCTTCGTGGTGGATAGCTGCAAAATCTCATGCCCTCGGTGGGGATGTTAAATGAGTTCATGATGAAAGTTTATTATTTGGTGACTTGGTAAGTGATTATTACCAGTAGTTTCACCTTCAATCCTTTATCAGGAAATATTGCCGACTTAACAGACTACTCTCCTAGTGGTACCTAAGTGGATTCTTATACCTTAAGTAGTATAATTAACTAGGCATAACACTCGTATTTAACTAGACAAATTCAGGCAATGCGTTCCATATCTAAACAACCGAATATCAAGCCTACAAACAAATTGTTTTTTTAGACCAAAAGCCTTTTTTCGGAATGAATTATTACTGTTGGCCGCAGGTAGCCTTCACAGCTTCACCGACAATTGCGAGTGCAGATGGTCTGAGCCCAAAAATTTATGCAACGACCCAATGGTGTCCCAGAGTGAGACGTGAACCTCCGCTTAGGGCATTGCAGGGGGAGGTAACCAAGTATATGTTTGGGGAGAAAAGCGACCGGACACGTGCCGGTTACGCGAATAGTTAACGGGATTGGTTGAACCTCCCTGTAGGACTCGCGACTAAGGCCCCCGCCGGCGGGGGCGGATTCTCAGTCTTCAAGTGTTCGCCCCGATGGTGACAGTGTTCGGATCGTATCCAAAACCCATTATTTTCCTTACCCTAATCACAGAAAATTTAATATATACCATCTCTGATCAACTGAACTTTCACAGCGATCATGGGAACACTTATCGATTAGTGTTCCGACGGAGTCATGGCCCTAAGTACACGGTACTAGACCTAAACGCAGCGTGGATACTTGTTTGCCAGTTTCCTTTTAACCTATGGTATTAGACCTGCTTGGGTGTGGAAGCCGGTTCTAGAATGATATGTTATTATTATATTCTTCAGATGATTCAGCTGCGTACAAAAATGGTATAGGTAGTAGTAATAAAGGTAGGTAGTTTTATTGCAAAAAAGTGCAAAAGTAATAAACTCGATATAAAAAACTTTAAAATAGGAAGTATCTTAAAGTTTTGAATTGATAATTGTATATATAAAGGAAGATACGCCATCCGTGCTTCAAAAACGAACCCGCGCCGAAGAGAGTACAGTTTGTACTCTTTTGTATAGGTAAATGTACGCTCATTCGAAATATGTGTATGTGTGCTGTCACTGCATTCGGAACACCTTTTTCAAGTGTTTTGTGAGCATATCACGAATTCATAATTTTTTACATCATTGCTTCCTACCCATTGACTTTAAAAAAAAAAAGAGTATTGATCCAAGAGGTGTGTCAAAACATTTTGTAACTTAATTCTGCCGGAGATAAGTTTTTACAAATGGGAATATTGTTCTTTTCTTTCTTAGCTATGCTGTGCAACAAGTCCTGTGCCTTTCAGTAGAACGGGACAGACTGATAATGAACACTCTTAGAAAATAGCTAAAAAAATTAACACCTTTTTTCACTGAAGAATTTGGTACTAACCATTTATAAATGAACAGTATGACTTAAACGAATCATTGACCTTAACGCGGCACTGAAAGGGTACAAAATCAAAAAATACGAGCACCCTACTATGTCACTATGACAAGTGAAACGGAATGAAAATTCTGCCTAACTGACGCGATGGGTAGAGTTTTGCCGCGGACTCTTTTTGACAGAGATTGTGCATTTAATAAGTCTACATGATAAAATTACTTTTTACTACTTATTTACTTTTTCATCAGTGGCCAGCTGCAGTAGCCAGTTAATATGTAAATGATTAAGGAAACCTACAGAACAAGGAATAAGGTTACAGCCATCAAAGAACTTTACCAACTAAACTACCGTGATTGGTAATCATTCTACGGCTGAATGAAGTGACGATGATGAATAAGCGATCGTTTAATATTCATGACCGTATTAGTTACGTGATTGTTACATTTTCGTTGTTAAGGCTAAAACAGTAATTCTTGCTCGAAATGTGTAAATTATGACGTTAAATAACTAGGGGCGGACTCCTCGGCTACTGGCGCAAATAGTCTATAAATCGTTCCTGGTTCAGTGGAAATGCGAACTGGTTAATATATCTAGTATATTGGCATGTCTTATTACCATCATCAGCCTTTAATGGCCCACTACAGGGCACAGGCCTTGCCCCATTACGAAAATATGTAAGCTTTTGGGAAATTGAGCGCAATCACCACGCCAGTCCATGGCCGATGGGTGGGTTTTGACGACTACCATCAACAGGCAGGCATTTTTGTGCTTTCCTTTGGTATTATAAATCTTTTTTTATTGAGTTTTATGGACAAATATCTTATCGTATTTCTCTAAGCTCGTGGGGCCTCGAGATAATACTTCGGTCTCCTATCCGATAGCTGACCTTTGAGATAGTTGTTAATAAGGACGATCGTCAACTGAATGCGCTGGCCGTATGCCACCGTGCTCTCTATATATTCAGATTGCTAAATACTGTTTTATTTGTGACAGGTAAGAAACAACCACGATGGTGAATTTTGCAGTAATTGGTTCTTCAACAAACCCTGAAGATAAGTACTTATTTACTACCACCTTAACTAAGGCATCAGACTGGGATTCTACTGATGATGAAAGTCTGATCCATCAGTAGGAGGTTGGCCTACGCTTTATTTCAACTATGATAGAAGTCTACTTCATCGGTAGGGGTCGACCTACGCTCCGTTTTCTGATCCGTTGACGCCACTCGAGAACCTTTCCGCCCTATCGACCATCGATTCTACGCACTACGTGTCCTTCCCACTGCCACTCTATCTTGTTTATTCAGAGGGGCCATGTCACTTTGATTCTCCCTTAAAAACTCTATATTTCGAATTCTATCGCGAAGGCAAACACCTAGCAGAGCCCTCTTTTAAACACGTCGATCAACCTTGAGCCTATTCAAAAAACGCGTACTGAGATATTTTTTCTTATTGTAAAAAGTATACAGGACGGTCAGTAAGTTCACCTGATGGAAAGTGAACGCCTGTACATGACAGAACAATATGAGGGAGACGAATACCAGATAATTGTTATAGTTCTCTATCAACGCCGCACTGCGCCCGACACCCATGATTTTCCTCAAATTTAACCTCACCTGAAACATTAGTGTTTTACACTACCATTTCGACATATCTGGCACTGCGGCGGTATCTAGATAGGTAAGTATACTAGATGACTCAATACCGAGTCTACCACCAAGATAAATGTCTTATATGACCTGATTTTATTATATATATATATATATATACATATATATATCACAGAACATCCTTGTTAGTTTCCTGTGTAACCGGCTAAGTCTCAGCATTCCAGCGATTTGCACCGACGGAAACATAATATTTGAAGTCTAATAATTAGCACGAGCAACTGGTCGTGGATATCTGAATCATAGTGGTTCGATTATAGCATCGGTAGACTTAGATTTTAAGTCACGATTATTTGTTTTGAATGTGGATTTAAAAGTAAATTATGACCTATTTATTGTAGCTTGCTTCGAATGATAAAGTTCAAAATAAGCTAAAAGGAACAAAGAGTAAAATATATGTTACTGCATTTTTCCAGACACTTTTTAGGACGGGAAAAACACCAATGCAGGTATAGCGTAAGCTATACCGGCCTTTTTATGTATTAATAATTCTTATTTAACAAACATGAAATCAAGTTTTAACAAGCATGAAATTTAAGTTACTACATTACATAGTTTTGCAATATACATTTAAAGTAAAACATGTATATAGAAACATTAATCTATCTTGAGTTACACCGTGCTTTGGAAGGCACGTTAAGCCGTTACTCTGGGCTCATATATAAGGATAGTCGTCTAATTATATTATTTGTACCTGTTAGTTAACACGTACAAATTGTTTCGTGATAAAAAATACGGTTTCGTCAATAATTACTACTATTTATTTTAAAATGACCAAGAAGCCCTTCTTGCTAGAATTTTCATAATAGAACACTCAGTTCGGACCAGTGGCGGAATTTAACTTTGCATTTATAAAGGTTCCTTATGGACCGAAATTGCATTTTTTACTTTATTATGCCCGTGTAATAGAGTTCTATGTTATACCCATGCTGTGGCCTATACCCTGTAGTGGGACGTTGTCATACAGTTTGAATATTTTCGTGCAGTTCCAAGATTACCCCCCAAGTGCATACAGCGACAGTTCGAAGGACACTCACGACCGGATGCTATCGCAAGCGCCGAGTACTACCATTCACAAATTTATGTTGACACTTTAAACTTGGTACTACCGATATACAGGCAAGCTACATATATATTTTTATATGCTTTGTTTGGGTTCTCTTACAAGGAGAAAATCAGAAAAGATAGACTACGTGGGAGACTCAACATTGAGTCGTCTAGGTAGGTACCACCGCAGTGCTAATATTGTCCCGTAAAAAGGATCGTTTTGCCACTTTTTTGTTTCAGGATGAGGGCACTGTAGTTAGTATGATTACTGGGTGTAAGAGACATAACATCTGTCATCTCGGATTACGGGCGCAGGGAAGCAGTGTTGAAGGAAACCTGCCCACGCCTACGAAGAAATTCAAAGGTTGTGTGTGAAGTCGAACAATCCGCACAAGGTCCGCGTAGAAGCCTATGGCCATTACACCCTACACGGGTAGGCTCGTGCCCCTCGGTGGTGACGTATAATGAGCTAATGACTAATATGTCTGAACAGCGTCTGTAGAGCGTCGGTGGCTCAATGGTGTGGACTGTCGCCTTCCTACCGGGAGGGCTGAGGTTCAAATCCCGACACGTACCAATGTATTTTCGAATTTTCCAAAATATATGTACGTTATCCGACGCTCTTACGGTGAAGGAAAACATCGTGAGGAAACCTTCATGCAAACCTGCGAAGAGATTCGAAGGTGTGTGTGAAGTCGTCCAATCCGCACAAGGGCCGCGTCGAAGCCTAAGGCCTTTACACCCTATACGGGTAGGCTCGTGCCCCTCGGTGGGGACGTATAATGAGCTGACGATGATTATGACTCTAATATGTCTGAACACCTGACATCCAAAGGGAGAATGTATATAGAAACAAGATCAAGGCGCCATAGCCTACATTCACAGACTTAATTACACGTAATTGCAGTTGCATTGCTCGAATGTGTTGTCAAGTTCGCGCCGGTTGCGACAGACCCGCCCGGATCCAAAGGAAACAGGGAATTCCGACGACACATTTGGTGTGGTGTTTAGGACGTTGGCTACTACACCAAGGGTTCCGGGATCGATCCTTGGGCAGTACAAACATTTGTGTGCATGAACATGTCTGTATTTATCTGGGTGTTTCTATGTATAATATGTATTTTTTTAACAAAATGTAAATAGGTATGTGTATCCATTGTTTAGTACCCATAATACAAGTTTCACGCGTAACTTGGGGTTAGACGGCGTTGTGTGAATGTCAGTAGATTTTTTTATTATTTATAACGCGCATCGTAACAACTTCTGCTCACATTGATATGGTACCTATTGGCTACTGACATAGAACAATTATTAAAAAGTATATTTGAATCGCATCATCCTATGAATTTGTTAAGGCGTATTACCTATATTTGTATTAGTGCGGTCCTTTGCCTCCTTTGTGGATATACTCGTATTTAAAAAATCTAAGTAATATATCATATTATTTATAATAAAGCACATTGTTTTTTAATAACTATATCATTTTACTTTTTGTTACACATTTTCTGTCCCTGTCATTTCCTACAAAGCAAAAAGAGAAATAAAACTGCACGTACGCGAACGTGCTAAACAAGTTCCATAATTATGAGTAATTGTAAAAATACGAACGTTGACAGAGAGAGAGGCGGTGGCGCCCTTCGCCCAGCTCCGGCTCGCGGTTCCGGGACCGGGCATTAAGAAACATGGATACGGCATTTTAATCACGTTCACACTTGAGCAGAACTACGAATTCTATTTGTTTCGAGTTACGTTAAGTAACTACTATTTTCAGAACTAACAAAAGCTTAATTTATAAAGGAAAACCTACACTTGAATATTATAAAAAAGCGCCTTGTTTTATAATGAGCTGACGTTCTGTGACATATCGCTAGAGGGAGATAATGTTTGTGACCGAAAACCGTGATATTATGCGAAAAGTGGGTTTTCAGTTTTGCTATTTCATTAAAATGATTTGTAATCAATGTTAGACCTTGTAGGAACTTTCGGTAACCTGTCAATAGATTCAATCAAAAATTTATTGCTTAAAAAAGTTTTTTTTCTTGATATCGGCCTATATAAATGTATCCAATATTATATGGTATTAAGAATATACTAATTCTAGATTATTTTATTAGCAGTAATAGTCTTATTTAAGCTAGTAAAATAAGCTAGAGCAAGTACATGCTAATTGAGTTCAACATTGTAAACTTGACTTTATTATCATTAATTTTCCGCATTTAAACAAAGAGCGATCACGAAAATGAAACACGATTTCGCTATAGCATTAAGTTAGGAATAAACAAATAACTCAAAGTTTAAGTAATGACTTATTCTGTTACACGTAACGCATACTAACGTTAAATTTACTTAACGCTTTTGTTTTATTTATTTATTTATGCAGTGCATAAAAATCGATAGGATCTATA
Organism: Leucinodes orbonalis; assembly: GCA_019425675.1. Lineage (NCBI taxonomy): Eukaryota > Metazoa > Arthropoda > Insecta > Lepidoptera > Crambidae > Leucinodes > Leucinodes orbonalis. Next base: position 147,107 of record PQWD01000572.1, read on the forward strand.
ACCACGATGCCAGCCCATTATGTGATTCATAAGTAACTGTAATAGGTATATTTAAATAAAAATATTTTGATTTGATTATGGTATCAGAAGCAAATTTGAATCTAAACAAAGTACAAAACTTCGGTGCATGGTCAATAGAGGTGCATTATTTATGTATCAACATATAAATCAAAATGCGACAAGAAATATTACAAATACACCGTTTCGTTTAGATTAGTGATTAAGGAAATAATATTTCTTTATCAAAAATTCACAACTCATACCACATCCATCTACATACTACTATCTTAGACGATCCGTGTCAATAGTGACACACTGCTATATCATTCTATTATCTACAATACTTCATAATTAAAACTTCATTCATGTATAGATTATCTTCTAAGATAGAGTAGACAAATAGTTATATTGAACAATTACTGTATCAAAGCCAGTATGACCTATATATTTTGTGGTGTTATTGACCTTGTAGTGTTAATTTGTTACATATTTTGTTTCCAAGTTATATTTTTTGTATGGATTTTTCTTTGGTTGTACCGGATTTGCTGTTTATTTAATGTTTTAATAAATTACATCAGCCGGTTAGATGATAAGCAATAGTGTTGTCAAAAATACGACATAATAATATTTTTTTCTATTTCAGAGGTTTCTTTTGGAGCCAAAATATTTATTCACATGCTAAGGCACTTCTATGATAGTTTTTGTGAATATTGTAAATGATTCAAATACTTAACAATACCGTGTAGGTTCCGTATACATCGTAATGACTATAATAACTTTCTTGTGACACTTTTATGAACTTTAACTCTATTTTATGCTCGTATTTTATAAATTTTATTTAAAATGAACTTGAGGGCTCGACGTACAAGCAACTATCGCAATGGTCAGTCGTCGGATTGGTGAACAAAAATATTATCTCGAGTAGGGCCGTGTTTCGGAAGGCGCGTTCCACGCACACATTGAACTTGGTCCGTAGACATCGTAATTTTTTGCGGCTTTCGTTGCATTTTATCTTTTTTGTTGTAAAATTTTAAAATGCATCTAACTTTTTCATTAGATTCCTTATTATTTTAGATAGAAAATTAGTTATAATATAATGCTTTACAAAATACAATGAGAAAATAGTAACTACAGAGTGACTTGCTGGATTCTTGTCAGTAGACAACTGCAGTGCGAAGCAGTGGTGCCTTTGATATCCACCAGTGTATTTTAAGTACCTAAATTGAATAAAAACATTTTTGATTTTGAACTTTCTTTCTTTCAAAAATGTTGTTTCCCCATACTAAACTATTTATCAATTTTTTTCATCAATCCCTCACGTGTGGTAGGAATATTAATGTGTAGGTCAATATCAACGTACTGATAATATGAATGCCATTTTAATTACAGCCAATATTTACGTAAAATATTTTCCCAGGAGGTCCTGATCAGTAAAATGGTGGGTAAATGCCGTCGACCCGATACCATATGTCAAGGACTTCGTACCACACGCCCGCAAAATGTCATAATGTAAGCAAAAACTACAATCGTGACCAACGCTCCTACTGAAAATCATTGAAAATAACATTCGAGATTGTGTATTACCTTTGTATATTTATGCTGATGGATATAATGAGTGTCGGTGGCACATTGGTTTTGCCTTCCGAGGTTGTAGGTTCTAGGAGGTTGTAGGAATTTCGAAATTATATGTACGTTTTTTATCCGACGCTCTTACGTTGAAGGAAAACATCGTGAAGAAACCTGCACGCCTGCGAAGAGATTCAAAGGTTGTGCGTCAGCCATCCGCACTGGGCCCGCGTGGACGTGGTCTTAGTGGATTTATATGTCAACAGTTTGTTGCATGTATTAAAAATGATTCTTTAACTTTAATAACATTTATTTTATAGATTAAATCTTAGTGTTACAATATGACTGTTTCCCGCGTACAATGCTAATGTCAAGAGAGCGATATTAGTGATGTGACATCACTCTTCAATGATTAGGGATGGGTAGCGTTGGTGGTTTCTTTTCCGTCTAACTTATGTTAACAGTTTTAATTTACGATCGCGATGAATACCGTCAGTTTCGAACTTATCGACTAGGTGAAGTAAATTAAAAAATAATATATATCCACAGACATTCACACAGCGCCATCTAGCCCTAAACTAAGTATCAGCCTGTAATATCGATTAAGCATCGAATGAACATAATTATATCCTTTTCTTTGTAAATACATACTTATTCATAGAAAACACCCAGACCAATACAAACAGACATGTTCATGCACACAGATGTTATTACTGCGGATCTCACCTGGAACCCGCGGGATAATGGCCGTATTAACCATTACACCAGATGGGTCGTCAAATTAGTTTACCGACATAGCTCTTCGAATGAGCAAATTGACGTGGCAATAGGCTGGTCACGTATGTCGCAAAACCGATGGCCGTTGGAGCAGACGAGTTCCGGAGTAGAGAAGGGACTCCCGGCTCGATGGACTGACCACATACGCAAGAATGAGGCGGCTGGATGAGAAAAGCAGAAGACAGCCGCAAAATATTCTTCTACTTCTTAGCACAGAAAATTACGTCACTGATGTTTGTATTTACGACGTCACAAGTCTGCAAACATATTTCGACCTACATTGGTCACGTGAATGACCACGTGCCGCCAACATCTAGTTATACAGTATGATATTATATCTCGCTTTTCTGAGATTTTTGATTGGGTAACAAAATTTTGTGAGTGTAATAAATAATTATACGATCAATTATTCTGGTCAGTCATACATGGATATGTAAGTTATTGTATAATATAAGGCACCTATAAACAGGTGTGTTATATTTGATAGATGTTGACCAACTGCAGTTTTGTATTTCATAAGATCAATCATATGCATTCACACATCACCATATTAGCCATAGCTAATTGTCTAGTCTGTTATAAAGGATTTAGACATCGATAAGTATATCAACTTTAATCTTTTATCTTGCGTAATACATTAAATAAACCCGGATTAATATTAAAAAATATCATGTGGACAAATGTACTTAACGCGCGGGGGGAGGGGGACTTACACGGGGATCGAACCCGGTACCCTACTTGTAGTAAGCAGACTACCATTACACAACATGAGAACATGGCTCGTCAAGGGAAAAAAATATTATAGGTCGCAGTGACTACAGAGGGGTTACCGCCATCTCTTAAAACAGTGTTACAATAATATTGCTTCGTCTTTTCTGGTTCAAAAATGCTTACGTATCATTATAACAATACTGTTTTAAGAGATCGCGGTAACCCCTTTTTCCGCCATGCTTAAAATGCGCTAATGGAATAATTTTTGTTTCAATAGGTTTGCCTTATATTTGGGCAGGACACGCGTAAGTTCTTATTTTGAAAATTGCCAGTGTTCTCGATTTCAACCTGTATAATTACCATTTTAAACCATATATATTAAAGTTGCACCGGAATACCAATTTATAGTTGGATTGAAAAGTGTCGTAATGGTGTCGAAATGTGAAGTTCATGTAAAATGATTGAAACCCAGATCTAAAGAAGCATACAAAGCCCTCAACCCGGTACACGCCACCGGTGAGCGATGCTAATCGCAAAAACAATAAGTAATTTACATCTTTGTCTAATTGAGTACTGTCGATGACAGCAGATCGCCTATGGTTTCAAATCTGTAGAGGAAAATAGCCGCATAGGTGGTAATAATTTAATGCGTTCATGATCTTCCGAGTTGTCTGGACGCACAGGGTATACAATGCCATATATGGAGTGTCCCCTCAACCAATAAAACAAAGCCCCACAAGCGAAGATACAAATGTTAACACAGAACACGAAATGTTCGCAGACCTGTAAACTGTTTCATAAATTGATACGACAACGCAGCAAATGTTACGATATATTGTAATATGACGTTTTATGGCCTCTTTTATTAACATTTGATATGCTATGCGAATACCAAGTTATTTCAGTGCATCAGGAAGTTATGTCCATTGACATGAGAGATTATGAAATAAAGATCCCCAGACAACGTATATTGTACGTATAGTTGGGACTTAATTAATGCTTTGCACATGTTACAATAAATAATGTATGCAAACCGTTAAATAGATTACGCATGATACAAGGAAAATCCTTTTCAAGAAAAAGTAGTTCGAGGAACATCATTATCCGCTCATTTAATTTCCTCAGGGGTGCGAGCCTAACCTGTATAGGGTGTATAGGCCTTAGCCGTCACGCGGGCCCAGTGTGGATTGACCGACATGTGCGTGAAGCACAACCTTTGAATCTCTTCGCAGGCGTGCGCATGTTTCCTCACGATGTTTTTCTTCACCGTAAGAGCGTCGGATAACGTACAAATAATTTCTAAAATTCGAAAACACATTGGTACGTGGCGGGATTCGATCCTGCTTGTCTGTATCGCATTTGTTTTAGTTTTCAACCGGACTTTTAATCTGGAACTTAAAAAACCCTCACTCATCGAAACCGCGGTTTCACAAAGGTTTTCTGTGGGACCTTTCACCCTGCATGGTATCATCATTCTCTTCCAAAAATCAGGTGTGCCAACATGCAATGTAGTAGACAAACTGGAGAAAAATCACAATTTCTATATGATCTCGCCGCCAGACAACTATATCAAGGTAAATGTTACGTCTTATCTAAACGACATTTATAATGGAATAAAAAAGTGTAATTGATATTTGATACAAAATAAAATAATATGACCGTTGGCGCCTTTACATATAAAAATCTCATTCGCAAATTCGTTATTTTTTAGCTCTGATCCAAGCTTTCCTTCAAGTAAGATCGAGGTCAAGACCGTATGTATGAATTTTAAGCATATTTTGACTAAATTTATTGAAATAAATTTATCGATTCCACCTTAATAAAATAACGGCTCAATCAATGAATTGGTTACTGACTAATTTCATTATTAAGTAAGAGTTCCAAATTGAGAGAGTTGCAAATGAATGGAATAAACTACCTGCATCTGTGTTTCCGGCCACATACAACCCCGTGGCATTTAAAAAACGAGTGAATAGGCTTTTTCTGGGAAGCTCGCTCCATCTTAGAGCACGTCTCTTCCATCAGGATAGTCTGTGCTCAAGAGCAAGCCCATCATAAATAAAAATAATTAAAAAAAAAGTTCGAATATTTTTTTATGTAAAATAAGACTTTTAAATATTTTTTTGAGTTGACACGATATCCAAATAATATCGGGTCAACTCAAAAATACCTTTTTTATAATAAATCTACTCAGGATTCTTTTGAATAAATATAATACCTAGCTTATCTTAGCTTTATAAAAGAAGTTAAAACTAGACCAATTCAACCACCGTTTCAGAGAGTTGACTCTACCAAGAAAACTCCGGCAATGATCTTACATAGCCACTTAACCAAACCTTACCTCAGTCATGGGTTCGATTACAAAAGTGAGCATAACAAAAGCTAGAAAGATTCATAATGTGTTAATTATCCTAATTTTGTAAGACCCGTATAAGCTCTATGGCTAATTTATTAAATAAAGAAGAATCCGTGCTTGGAAGGCACGTAAATCTCGACTGCTTACCGTTTCTTAAACTATGTATAAAAGCTGTAAGAAAATTTCAAAACTAAGACATCGAGTTAGTTAACATTTAATAAGTTTGTCTCTTCTTTAATTTGACTGTGCAAAGGTTGAGCGAACTGAAACGGATTCTCATGGGTAATGTTTCGTATAATTTAATTTGATTATACATTGCTGTTTATGAATTATTAAAAATTCTTACCTAACTTCCACTTACTTAGCCAGCAATGAAAAGCAATCAATAAAATGAAATTATATCAAATGCTCCCTACGTACCAGGTTATTCTATATACCATTAACAGCATTCTGACATAGTTTATATCTTGTCAGATAAGGTACAAATAAGTGACTTTAATTTATCAACGTTTTGTAACATCACTTGATCTTATGGTAAGGTCGCTATACATCTCCACTGACGAAATCTGGGCCAAAAATTTCGCCGACCTTCACCACGTAGCTATTTCGTGCCATCATATTTAATTAAAATAGTTACTAAATTTATGTTAAGTAATAAGTCAGACATTAAACGGGAATCCAGAGTGGCATTTACACTGTACGTTATTCGATTGTCAATACTGATTGGTAAATATTTATTTGTTGTATATTTATGGATTGGTAAATATTAATTGGTAATTAGCACTTGCTTCTTTAATAATTCTTAAAGAAGCAAGTGCTAATTCATTGGTAGGAAGCTAATTATTGCAGCATACAATTTACGCGAGGCATGGGAAGAGACCGATATTCCAAGGAGTTCCGAAGTTAACCAAAGTGACACCTGAGGGTATGACCCCGCTGGCGAGGGCTTAAGTCCCTTTAAATTCGTATAGCCCTTATTTAGTTAACGGGAATGTGTCGGACCGCTTCTCTCCCCAAACATATACTAATATACATAGGTACCCGTTAAAAGCCACGAGTTTACAATACGCTAGCTTTCCACGCGACTTAGTCTGCGTCTTCATTTATACAGATAAAACTGCAACACCTATGATATTAATTTGAATCGAATAGTTGACCTTACCTCAATGGTATGAGTGATCCTATGTATAGCATGTTTATATAAAAAGTACAAAATTATGTTATCCGTTATTTAGTGCCTAAAGTATAAACTTCTTGCTTAAATTGGGACTGTTGGCGCTGTACTTCAAATAAAGCATATGCTTTAAATCGCAGGGTGTAAATGCTTTCAAACTCGTATGACTCTGCGGAATTATGTAAAACACTTAACCGTTGAAGCGTTGCAGATGGACATATGGTCACACATGGTCATATAGCTGCGATTCCGACCCGATATGGTCTCAGTATTTGGGTGAGCGGTGGGCTTGTGAATTTTATTTATTTGACAACAACAATTGTAATGTCAACTCGTTGTATGCCGTCATTTAAGGATTTTAGCTTTCCCAACTTTGTCTTGGGTCATCAAAGATGAAGATCATGAAAGTTATTTGTTGAATCAACTTGAAATACATATCTTTCTTTTTTAAATTGTAGGTGTTGTGTTATGGTAGCGAATAGCAGATGGATATCGACTGCTAGGGATCGGTCCGTGTGGAAAAATTAGGAGAGGCCTTCGTTCTGCAATTAACATATGATCTATAAAGATAAATTGTCAGTACAACCCACATAATTTCATATTATCATCAGATGAAATTATTAAATATCCACTGACATTCACACAGCGCCATTTAGCCCCAAGTTAAGTGTGAAGCCTATATTGTGGGTACTAAACAACGGATAAACATACCTAAATTTTTTTTTTGGAAATACAAACGTATTATACATAGAAAACACCCAGACCATTACAAACATACATGTTCATGCACTAAAATGTTTGTACTGCCCGGGAATCAAACCCGGAACCCTGGTGTAGCAGCCGACTTCTCAACCGCAACACCAGTAGTTATACGTACTATGTGTTCTGCCCACTGCCACTTCAAGCTGCTAATCGTATGGGCTATGTCAGTCACATTAGTTCTTCTACCGATGACTTATGGCTTATGGATCTCTTATTATCTTTTATTTTTGTCTCTATTTCTTCCCATCGCAGTCTACTGATGTTTATAGGTCCCCCATTCTGCTCTATTATTTTTCTTTTAACTGTGTAAAAACGCTTTCACCTGCAGTTGACTCTAACATTGATATTAGATACATTTCGTGACTGCAGAAAAGAACATTGTGTTCTTCAGTAAACATGATTTTGTATGCCAATACAGATTTATCAATCTTTATTAGGTCATAGATATCGTCAGAAATAAGGTTTTGTACTTTTGTGTTTCGTGATGAGGTACTGTAACTAGTTAAAAGACCTGACATCCGTCGTCTCAGGTCATTAGCGCAGATCGCGACGGAAAGCAGTGACTGCCTTTTATTAATCCTCTTCAACACCACACCTGTCATGGTCAGGCGTATCACTTACCGCCAGGTGAGCGAACTAAATGTCTTGTTTATTTAATGACATAAAAACCTTCATCATCATCAGCTCATTAAACGTCCCCACCGAGGGGCACGAGCCTACCCGTATAGTATGATTAGGCCTTAATCGTCCACGCGGGCCTAGTGCAGATTGGACGACTTCACATACAACCTTCGAATCTCTTCGCAGGCGTGCATGAAGGTTTCCTCACGATGTTTTCCTTCACCGTAAGAGCATCGGATAACGTACATATATTTTCAAAAATTCGTAAACTCGTACGTGTCGAGATTTGAACCTCAGCCCTCCCAGTAGAAGTCGACAGTCCACACCATTGAGCCACCGACGCTCTATAAAAACCCTTAGATTCGAATTATTATTAACCACCAAGTGATTAGAAGTTGGCATTGAGCTGCAAATGCAAATAAGCTGTCTCATTGCAAACGATCATTATGAGATATGTTGACTCTTTCTATGATTCGTTGCGACATAATGAATTCAAAGTGCTTCAGAGGTCATTTTGCCCTTGGTGCCCTTTCACAACACGACTGCAGGCCCTCTCGTAGACATAGCAAGTGCATTAGAAGGAGATATGTTGATAAATGTTTAATGTTGAAAAGGGAGGGCGCGAGTAATTAGCGATGACAGGAATGATGTACCACGTCCTTTTGGGAGGATTAAACTTTCCTATGGTGATATCACAGTTTACGCTTTTTCTTTAACAGTCGATAGCTGAACTTAAGGCCTATTTTAATTTGGATAGTGTTTAGCAATTTCCATGATTGGCAAGCGAGTACAGTAGAACGCCGATTATCCGAATCGGTCCTAAGCCTCTATTATCCTTGTGAATTTTTACACTTTGTATTTTTGATAAAGGCTGATGGGGTTGCAACTTTATCTGATCGAGATGTTCAAGTAAGCGTTATTGTAGTTTTGTGTTAGTTAAACTTTATAAAGTTTATTCGATGTGGGACGGTTCATTTTTCTTTACGACCAGTCTATGTCCGATTATCCTAATTTTCGATTATCCGATTCGACCCCGGTCCCAATTAATTCGGAAGATCGGCGTTCTACTGTACTTGGATATGTGTTCTTTGCATCTTACTATTCTAACAGCGACCACGGAAAGAGACTGGGGTGGTGAAAAGTGTATTTTATTCTGCCATAACCACACAGCATATTATTGCAGTAATCTTAATTATTTAATTGACCTTAATGTTTGATCCCCGGGCAGTACAATCATTTGTGTGCGTGAACATGTCTGTTTGTATTGGCCTGAGTGTTTTCTATGTATAAAATGTATGTATTTATAAAAAAATATGTTTATCCGTTGTTTAGTGCCCATATTACAGACCAAATGCTTAGTTTGGGTCTAGATGGCGCTGTGTGTATGTTAGTTAATATTTATTTAATGTTACTTCAGTAGCATGTCCCCTGAGATTTAACAGCTAGTGGGAATAATGTATCTTTGTCTGCGAGGTCGAACATTACTAACGATTTTTTATTAGGTATGTACTTTTTTATGTTATAAGTGTACAGGACGGTCTAGACGTTCACCTGATGGTAAGTGATTTGCCATACCATGACAGAGCGGCATTAAAGGAGACCAACAACTGATAGACAGTTATTATTCTCCATCAATGCCGCACTGCGCCCGTCACCCGAGACAACAGATGTTAGGTCTCTAATACCCGGTAATTTCACTAGCTACAGTGCCCTTATCCCAAAACACAAAAGTGCATAACACTTCTGTTTCACGGGATGATATCTGGCACTGCGGTGGTACCTACCTAGACGACTCAGTCTCGAGTCTACCACCTACTTTTGTTTAATGTGACCATAAAGTGCTATTTAAAAAGATTAAATCCCGCCTACCTCATCTATGCCGAAAGCCTCAATGTCCTTATCCAAGCCTGTTTTTATCATATCTTGTTAGAAAATTCGCTTCATGTAAATAAACAAAAGAAAGAGCCACAACCTAGATAAGAGTCCGATTATTGCATCAAAGATTGGTTTAACAATGGCTACTGTACGCAGTAAAAAGTATTTTAGAAACAATGGGCGGTCTTATCTAAATACCTCATTCTGCTCTGTATATTTCAGTCAAAAATTATGACAGATTTCCCATACATTGTAATGTCAAAATACACGGTGTTTTCAAGGTCGCAAGTTAGATTTTTCCTTTTACTTTTATTTTGGTGTCCACGAAAGACTAGCGTTATGATATCAAATATACTAAAGCATTGCTGATTGGACTTCCATTCAGTGGGAACTGGTTAGTTTAATTTGTAATGTCGTTGATGGCCTTACATTATAAATTAACTACTATGTTAGGAATCCTAAATAAAAAATATTCCAATTGATATAATGTTGTATATATGAATATAAAATTTACGCTGTGTGCATGAGCACATGGAAGTTATTGGGAAGATCTTTCAGTGTTGATTTAATAGAATGCAATTATGACAATTCCAATTCTCGGCTTTCCTAATCCAACGTTGAATGCAAAAAAGGTCCCTGACCTCTCTAAATTGTCAATAGGATGTACATATGTTAACACTTTGACTGCCTATGACGCCTTAAGGCGTCAGACACAATAGATTTTCTACTGTGTCTGGATTCCCGGCGTTCAATGGGTGTCATCATTAAAGCGCAACGGAACATGCTGAGTTTTGAACCTCTTTCAGAGATCAGATCAGCAATTGCTGTTGTGCGTGAAATAACTTAAGAAACCAACATAGCTCGGGACCGGCAAGTTCGACCAGGACCGATAGCCATTGCAATTAGGGAGTTTTGGTATGAAGATCCTGACTTGACAAGCGTATTGTGGACGTACTCTGATCGTATGAATCTACAACTGCCCATTTAAAGCCCATTAAAAATAATGGAGTCATAAATGTAAAACACTGACGGCTCATCTGTCTTCATCATCATCATCAGTTCATTATACGTTCCCACCGAGGAGCACAATCCTACCCAAATAGGTTGTATAGGCCTTAGGCATCCACGCGGGCTCAATGCGGATTGGCTGATTTCACGCAAAACGTTTGAATTTCATCGTAGGCGTAGCAGGTTCCTTCAGATAAACGTACATATGATTTCGAAAATGCGAAAAAACATTGTACGTGGGGAGATTTGAACCTGCATTTGATCCACACTAATGAGCCACCGACGCTCTCATCTGTCTTAGTTTTAATGTTCTGCACAAATCAAAATCTTCATTTCAACATCTTCAAGCTGCAATCGGAACGTCAATATTTTTTCTCTTGCAGCATAACGATCGTCGATTTACGTCATGGAAACACCACCATTACATATCATAATCACCACGATTTATATGCCAGTTAAGAGTGAAAATGCGATGTATTACGCACATCAGCACCCAAGATTTCTAGACCATGATGTGTTTCCTCAATAAATAACAGCAACAAAAAAGCCCCACGCATCAAACAGGATTCCTAGGCTTAACTATTTAGGACACTGCAGGTGGTGTTAAAAATTGACGCTGTGCATGGTCATACGAGTTGCGTAACAGTTGCATCTGGCATCTGTTATGTCATGCAACCTCTTCGCGGTGGATAAATTCAATTAAAGCCGAGATAAGTTTTTAGCCAAAGTTCTGGAATGGAGAGCGCGTCTTGGCAAGCGTAGCGTAGTACGCCCTCCGGCCCGATGGGCCGACGACTTGCAAAAGGTTGGAAGAGAAAAGCGGACTGGGATATCTGGCGCGAATTGGGGGAGACCTTTGTCCAACTGGACTGCGATAGGTTGAAACGTAGTTTTAAGTGCCATTTTAAGAACGAGATACTGAGGTCCTCCGCTTTTCCCATCCAGGCTTTACCTTTCGCAAGTTGTCGGTTCCTCCTACGCTGCATTTCATATGGCCTGAATTCTAAAGTGAACAAAATTTATGTATGAGACAAATCTATTCTAATTAATGCCAATCTGTCTATTTACTTCATAGATAAGTAGAAGACACAATTATATGAATAATGGCAAAAGTGACGTAGGTTACAAGAACCGTAAGCGCTATTGTCTTCAACGGCGGATCCAGGAGGAGGGTAATGGGTGTCATGACCCCCCCTGAGCTATTTTTAAATATTATATTAACGTACATTACAAAATACCTTCTAAGTTTGTAACTTGACTACTACTATGTGACCCCCACCTGGCGCCTAACTTGGATCCGCCCTTGATTGTCTTACTATCAAATTATTAACAAAACTAGTACCAAAGTAATAGAAACAGTTAAACAAAAACTCAAAACAAAATATTTGTGTTCTAAGTTTATGTCGGAGAATAGCAGAATTGCTAAACATCAGCGATAAATATTGAATAGTTGACATACACGGAAAACAGTAAATAGGCCCTGCATAATGGGGCGAGCGGCATCTCTACAAATCAAGTTTAGCGGCGTGAGACCAAACACTGAATGTGCTAGACAGCGCGTGGTCCTATGCATAAGCGTTAGCGTTTTATATCTATACATATAAAATTAATTGAATTGTCTGTTTATAATATTGAAATAACTTAAAAAAATTGTTTCCGCCAAGCATATATAGTATGTAAAAATTTAAAAATGTTCTTTCGATTTATGCACTAGAAAAACATTTTTAAAGTATTCTGTTTGTTCCCGGGTAATCTCTGAAATGTCTGGACTGATTTAGACGAGACTTTTGTGGCAGGTAGATGATGTAATAAGGATTAACATAGGCTAATTTAACGTAAGAATAAACATGTGCGTTATCAGCTATTTCTGGCAACCGCTACATAACCGTGATTTGGTTTTAATATCGATACGGGTAACCGTTGCCGAATATCGTATCTGAGCCCGCCCGGTTTATTCTAGTTAGTTGCTGCATTAACATTGTCTTACTACTCATTTGATTATTTCAAGTAACTAACAATTGAAATAAGTTTCTATTCTATACACATAGGAACATTTAGAAGTCACTATCAATATGATAACTAGGTACCTAATAATTGGTATAGCGTGCAATGCCGATTAACTAGGCTAGTACTAAAACAAAATACCTAATATGTAATTTAAAACCAAACAAATCTCGCACGTGTAAATTTTGGAACGAGAAAGATCATTTTAAAATTATCATATATAGTGCCAAACTGAATACAACCTTAGCATCACTAACATAAGGTTTAAATCTACGATACTACGCAGGTCAAAATGTAATGAACGAACGATCGGTCGCGAATCGCGCGGCGATACTGTTGCGCGCAATATTCGCTCCATCTCGTTCTTACACTTTAAACTCGCTCAGACAGAGAGAGAAGGCATAATTATTTTAGCTATCGCTACGTCGGTGCCTGCATTTTGACAACTGTGAATCGCTGACTAACCAAACTAGCGAGCGTAACTTAGTTGCCGCCGCGTTAGCGCGGGTTGCCTAGTTATACAATATTTGATAGCTGATATCTTAGCCCGCCGTCTTCATTGTACCGCGCATTATTGGCTATCTAGTTAGTTAGTTGCTGCATTAACGTTGTCTTACTACTCATTTGATTATTTCAAGTAACTTAAAATTTAAATAAGTTTGTATTCTATACACACTTATTTATACAAATGGGATATTACTAATGTCACATAGGAACATTTATAAGTCACTATCAGTATGATAAGTACCTAATAATTGGTTTACGCGTGCAACGCAGATTAACTAGGCTTGTACTAAAACAAAATACCTAATAATTCAAAACCAAAACAAATGTGGCCCGTGTAATTTCGGAAAGAGGAAGATCATTTTAAAATATTAATATGTAGTGCCAAACTGAATACAACCTTAGCGTCATAAACATAAGGTTTAAATCTACGATGCGAAACTCGCGTGATCGCGCGGCGTTACCGTTGCGCGCAATATTCGCTCCATCTCGTTCTTACCCTTAAAACTCTCTTAGACAGAAAGGGAAGGCATAATTATTTTGGCTATCGCTACGTCGGTGGTTGCAGTTTGACAGCTGTGAATCGCTGACTAACCAAACTAGCGAGCGTAACTTAGCTACCGCCGCGTTAGCGCGTGTTGCCTTGTTATACAATATTTGGTAGCTGATAACCGGTGCGAGATGTGATAACGCTGATAGCTAAGTTACAGGCGTGGTAACGGATATTAGTTACGTTTCGCTATAGCGGACACATGACTATAAGAATCTTTTTTAGGGAAAATAAACCAATGTTCTACCGCTCGGCGCACAGCTCACGTCGCACGGGTTGCGCGCTTCAACGTGACTTTGCGTAGCGATTCTAGGTTATGTTACACTGCGGAAGAATATCTTATACCGCGGGTTATACTGCGAGGCACAACAAGTCTATTGTCGTTATTTATTTTATAATTATATTTAAACATAAAAATAAAATGTTCACAAAAAATATACAAAACAGTAAAATGTTATATGTAGGTGAAATACCGAGAGGAATATGACCTTTGTGAGTTGTAAAAAAAAATGGTGTACATAAAAATAAGCAACAAGTTAATAAAACATTGACACTTTTTTTTATGCTATAGCAGGCAAACGAGCAAACGGCTCATCTGATGGTCAAATGGATGGATGGTCAAATGTCACCGCCGCCCATGTACATTTGCAATACCAGAGGGCACTGAAATGCGTTGCCGGCCTTTCGAACCGCGTACTCATTAAGGGAGAGGGCGTCCGGAAACCTCACTCACGCAGTGAAACGCAGTACCAAGAATACTACTTCACACTGGTATTCTGTGAGGTCGTGGTATTAATCCGGTCGAGTCAAAACGTGCAATGGTTTAAAAAAATCTTTGCATGACTCTACCACGAAGAAGTGTGTCACTTTTAGTCTGATATAACAATAAATAACGCAATATCCATTTATATTTTCTGCACTCTGCTGTTGGAGCAAGGCAATGTTTTAAGACTCCGTCTAGCAAACAGCAGGGCACATCATTCGAACCAATGATTTAACGACTTGTGAAAAGTCGCTGGTTTAGTTTTAATTTAAATAATTAAGTAACTAAGTTATGTTCGCTATTCGCTTATCACTTATATAAAATGTTCCGCATTACGCCTTCAAGTATCAATAATTTACAATTTGGGCTCATTACTATGACTAGTTGAGTAATTCACTGATCGATCGATATTGTTACTACTGATATACATATTATAATAAATCATTATCAATTATGTAATTATAACCAAAAAACATACACGAATAATATACAAAAATATACATGCATACATTTTATACTTTTGCTTTCGGCTTCGCTCGCGCTACATTCAAAGTAACATGGTTCACATTTCCTGGTTACGAAAACAGAATTATTTTTACGCTGATGTACCTAATAGTATTCTTCTTATCGAGTCGATATGGATACACAACTTAATTGTGGTAACGCGAACAATATTGGGCCACTTAATCGCCCTTTCAATTGCCATCCAGAGGTCCCGGAATCAGCACGAAGATGGACAGTTCGATCAAAACAGTGTTTCATTATCTAAGGGGCACCACAGTCGAAAATATATAAGTACGTGACGGATTTTGAACCTGCACCCTCGGAAGGCAACAGTTCACACCAATGACCCACCGTTTATTTTATGACATAAAAAATCCAACATCTGTCGTTTCTCACTTGACGGATTGAATGCTCGTTGCTTTATCAGAAGCTTTAAATATTTTTTTCCGATGGCTCAGATATTGTAATAAAAACTTAACTGACTTCTTTGGCATTAAGTTACCCATAACATGTAACAACCGCTATAAACTATTAATCGTTTAAAATACGATCGTACATTCAATATATTTTCTTCGGTATAGTTTAATTCATCAATCGATGTCGTCATGTATTACTTCACAAAACGCAACGATATTCTTGCAATGTTCATCATTTAACTTTATGGGTTGAGCTTAAATAAATGGCAAAGGCACATTCCAAACAATGGAGATTATGGCAAAATCTCTTACTTTATAATAGACCCTACGTTCAGCTTTGCTGCTGTCACGTGCAATTAATAATTAATCTATTTGGTAATTACTCGTGATAGAGTACCAGAACTACAATTCCAAATAATATTTGTTATATACACCAATGATGTAAAAAAGTATGGATTCGTGATATGCTCACAAAACAATCGAAAAAAGTGTTCCGAATGCAGTGACTGCATACATACACATATTTCGAATTTCGAACACATATTCCTAAACAAAAGAGTACAAACTGTACTCTCATTGGCGGTTCGTTTTATAGACACGGATAGCGTATCTACCTTTATGTATACAGAATATAATAAATAAATAAATAATAAATCTTCATTAAGTATACATATTTACATGTTAACCCTTACCAGTAGTCCCTAAACTAGGGCAGCCTGTATTTAAGGGACTAGAGTTTGAGGTTTACACATGATACTTAAAATAGAAAAAAAAGAAAGGACAAACATAAAGGAAATTTTATAATACTGACTAATAATGAAATTTATACACGCGTTTTAATTAATTAATTGTTATACACCCTATATAGGTAGGCTCGTGCCCCTCGGTGAGGACTTATAATGAGCTGATGATGATAAAAAACAATAAAGATAGAATTGGCGCATTTGAATTATTGAAATTAAGACTCTGTATTGTTAAGCCGCACACTAAAGGCTCGAGGGCCATCGTAATGACGTTTCGTCAGTCGAACCAGGCTGGTTTCCCAACACACTGTAAACTTGTAGCACTTAATCGACCAAGGAAATGATAGGTCTACGTTAGATTGCGTATTCAAAATAAGTCATTTCTAATACGGACGCCACATAGATGCGTTTTGATGTATTGTTCGCATTTTATTTTAATTTGCTTCAATATTTCAAATTAAATCAATTCTTAGAATTGATAAAGTATGCAATTTTTCAAAAATATTCAGCATGTAAACATACTTTTTCTCAAAGTACATATTTTTGCATATGATATTATTCGAGATTTTTTTAAATAGTCTTACACAGCTGCGCATAACAGTACCATAAATAATATAATAATTTATTCTTTGCATATGTATTGCAAAATATGTCTTTCAGTTATTGTCTTCACGCGATTTAGGAGATAAAGGCAAACCTATTATCAACATAATGCGTGAACATTATATTCTGTTCAACCTATCGCAGTCTACTGCTGGACATAGGTCTCCCACACTTGCACCTGCGAAGAGATTCAAAGACTGTGCGTGAAGTCGGCCAATCCACACTGGACCAGCGTGGAACGCTAAGGCCTATACATCCCTTACGGTGAGGCCCGTGTCCCCCGGTGGGGACGTTTAATGAGTTATTGATGATAGAATTCAATTCAAGGTATAAAAACACGATGTTACTTGTCCTAAAAATCGTATTTATTGAACAACTGAAATAAGCTAAGCCCAAAGGCTAGGTTTAGAAGTCATCTTTAGAACGCAAGCTTCTGAGAAAGATACGTTAATTAGTTATTAGTCTTTGATTAATCAAATCACTTACAATTACAAAGATGTAACATTGTGGCCGCTCGTCTCGAGGTTTTACAATCCACTATATGCAATATCCAACCGATTGGGTACTCTACCATTTGGGTAACTAAGACATCTTGTTATTTTCGTTATGCGTACTGCTGGAGAATGGAATGACCTGCTGCGTCTGTGTTTCCGGCCACATACATCCCCGTAGCATTCCAAAAACGAGTGAATAGGCTTTTTCTGGGCAAGCTCGCTCCATCTTAGAGCACGTCTCTTCCCTTGGGATAGTCTGTGTTCAAGAGTAAGCCCATCAGATATTAAAAAAAAACACTTTTCTTATCCAACCTTCAACAGTGATCTTCCGCAAGACATCGGTCCAAATCATAATATTATGTTACAATAGGCACAATTATCATGCGTTATAAGTTTTCCTTTGTTTACACCGATGTTATTTGTGTTAACGCGTAAATTCCTCAATGTTGCAATGTGTATTATATTCAAGCGTGCGCAGTTGCATGTTTCTATACGAAGTAAGTGTTTTAGTTGAGGTCACGCAATGCCACTTACAAAGTAATCAAAGAAGTTTTCATACAGTTAATTGGTTTGGAATGTTGCAACGTCACAAATAGCTGCAAGTTTTGTTTGATCTAATCTAGTTCAATGAAAAGCTTACATGTAGGTATGTTAACCAAAGTCATTGGTGCTGTGACGCTTCTTCATGCGCCAGGAGTCGTTAAACAGAACTAACTCTTTATCCGCCACCACCGAGAGGCACAAGCCTACCGAAACGGGTGTATATGCCGTAGTCTTCCACGCGAATCCAGTGCTTTCCTTCACCGTTAGTGTCGTATAAACGTACATATCGTTTCATCATCATCATCAGCTCATTAAACGTCCCCACCGAGGGGCACGAGCCTTATAGGGTGATTAGGCCTAGTCGTTCACACGGGTGCAGTGAGGATTGGCCGACACATATCGTTTCGAAAATACATTGGTACGTCGCCCTCCAGATCGGAAGGCAACCACACCAAAGGACCACTGACACTATTTAATATTATTTATGTTTTTATAATATTTAACTTGCTGTATGTTTATTGACGTACTTGAGCAGTGTTAAATATAAAACATTCTTATTTAAAACAAGCAGCTCAAAGGCAATCCACTTTCTAAAGCCAAACAAAAAATAGCTAGGTTCTCGTTTTGGTATGAAAATATTTGTATATTTTAATGACATGAAATATTATCAAAAAATGATTAAGGCCAATGACTGACATACTATGTCAAAACCTGACCACAGTTATATAAATCAATTAAGAATAGTTAATCTTAACCTCCAATTCATCATCATCAGCTCATTAAACGTCCCCACCGAGGGGCACGAGCCTACCACGTATCCACGCGGGCCCAGTGCAGATTGGACGACTTCACACATAACCTTCGAATCTCTTCGCAGGCGTGCATGAAGGTTTCCTCACGATGTTTTCCTTCACCGTAAGAGCGTCGGATAACGTACATATATTTTTCGAAAATTCGAAAATACATTGGTACGTGTCGGGATTTGAACCTCAGCCCTCCCGGTAGGAAGGCGACAGTCCACAACACTGAGCCACCGACGCTCCAATTATTATAAATCAATAAATATAAGATAAATATCCACTGACACTAGCACCATCATCATCATCAGCTCATATAACGTCCCCACCGAGGGGCACGAGCCTACCCGTATAGAGTGAGGCTGTTGCACATACTTAAATACTGTTTTTAACTACATACATAGAAATACCCAGACTATTACAAACAGACATGTTCATGCACACAAATGTTTGTACTGCCCGGGGATTGAACCCGCACGGGACTGGATTTAATGGGGAAAAATATGTTTTTTTTGTATTTAATAATCTATCTCCATCCGGAATACTGTGGCGCACTATGAATTTGCTAATTTACCGACGGACGAGCGATATTTGTTCGCGATATCATGTCGCAAAATACCGAATGTTAATTATAAACTTGCGAATGGAATGTTAGTAATTAATCGTAATGTTTATGGAAAAAACGACGACCCATGTAGTGTCATGGTTGAGAAGTTAGATGTTACACAGAAAGTTCCAGGTTCAATCAATTGGGTTTCACTTATTTTTATTGTTTGTACATCTACAGGCGTTTATTGTCGTTAGTGGCAAGAGAAAACTGACTTGATTAAGGTGGCCGGTAGAAGATGTATTTCGACTGCTAGGCGAGTGTGCGATGGAATTACTCGAGGTAATTCCACCAGCCCCTTTTCCCCATCGGGATACAAGACGCAGGCGAGCGTTCCAATCCTTATTTGGTTGACATTCCACATATCCGCACATTCGGTTTTGGTGTTTCGTTCCTAATGCGCACCGCAAAGGAATGGAACTCTGTGCCTCCTTATGTGTTCCCCGATCATTACAACCTGGCCGTCATAGGCAAGAGTGAATAGGCTGTTTCTAGGCAGGCACGATCCATCCTCGGCCGCATCATCACTTATCATCAGAAGAGATGGCGATCAAAAGTCTGCCAATAGAAATAAAAAAAGGTATCGGTGAAAATCATTAAGGATAGGCCTTCATTCAGTAAAGTACATAAGATGTAATGTCGATGATTATGAAGAAAAACTAAAGTCTTTCCCTAAATTAAAATAAGGCACAGTAAGCTTTTTTATAAATTCGCCTTTCTACTGTTAAAACCACTGCAAAATACAATATATAATGAGTCTCCAACGAGCATCCACATGGAAGGTTTAAGACAATTTTCCACTCTGTCAAGTGTATTAATGCAAACCAAGTTAGCAGGCGAGGCATAATCTGTTTGGACAGTTTCAGGAAGCGGTGTGGATTAAATAACGTACGTAATTATAGGCAATTAGGACTGGAATTCGATTGAATAAATGTTTGTGAAGTGGTAAAACAATATCCTGCACAACGTGTTACATAATAAAGTCAACTTTGAATGCAATTCTAGGTGTTTGTTCTGATTAGATTCATTTTATTCTTTGGGCATCGCTTAGCAACATTATGCAAGGATGTGAGCCTTTGTACAGTTTCTCATAAAAATTAAAATGAAAAGTGTTTATTGAGTTTGGTCTTTACAGAACACTAATGAATGTCAAATGAAGCTACCACTGGTTCAGGAGGTAGTTTTCCACTGAGAAGAAACCAGCAAGAAACTCAGTAGTTACTCTGTTCAAAAAATGTGTGTTTAGTACAGAATCATTTGTAATCAAAATAATTATATAAAGCAAATTATATTCACAATTTTTATCATATTAAGTATTAGTAAAAATATAATCTACAAAACTATTAGTAAGCAGTTAAGTATATTAAATCTAATAGATGATAACAAAAAAAAGTAGTGCCAGCGTGGAGATTAACATGTCTATGAGTTTTTATCAGTTATATAAACTTCGATACTATAGTAACCTTTTTTTATTAAAATCGACTTTACATGAGACTTAATCTTATGCAGGGGTAGATCAATTATATTTTGTAACTTATTAAATATTTTAATGCTTAATCCCACAAATGAGTTCCCGACCTTATGCAATCTGAGATTTGGAATGACAAGTTTGAGTTTGTTATATAAAACGAACCGAGTGATGCGCATAGATACTATGAGTAGGGTATAAAAAAGTGAAACACTAATTGTAATAACAATAAATTACATTTTTGTCAAATTGTTTGCTGTTGATGACAGCAAATCGCCTCTGAGAAAAATGGACGCATATGAGGAAATCATTAAGTATGTTGGCGATTTTCTGGATTGTCTGGACGCACCGGGTATGCACTGCTTATTCGCATATGTCGAGGGAACGCCACTGATCGAACCCTGCTTTTAACGTGAAACAAAAAGCAAAATCAAAATATATTTCTTCTTTTAATTATATTTTTTAGTTTTAATTTTAATTTTTTTTATTTTTAAGTGTTTAGGGTGTAATATATTTTAGTTACCGAATAATGTAATGTTGTAAATATATTTATTAAATTTAGGTCCATAAAGAGCACTTATTAATGCCAAATTTGATTCTACGAATGGTTCGGACTACTGTTGTCTACTGAGAAGAATCCAGCAAGAAACTCGTATTTACTCTTTTCAAAAAAGTTTTTATATGTTTGCAATATATTTTTTCATAAAATTCATCAAATATTTATTAAAATATGGGGCACTGGATTTCATTCATGAGTATTACTAGCACATACTCGTATTTTTAAATGTAGAATCTAAAAAATTCAAGCAAAATTTTTGCAGTCATCGGATGGGTATTTCAAAAATATTGTCTTGATAGCATCCGTGTGTTAGAAGGCATGGATTTAAACAAAATTATCTTCATTTATCTCTGAAATAGACAGGCTAAAAGGCTCCAATGACGATATTTTATAATTCCACCTTTGTCCACAGATACTTCGTGAGCACTGTCCTCCAATTCCAAATCTACCGAGCGCTGTGCGAAAGGACCGGGCAGTTTATCCCTGGGACCCTTCCGTCCGCTGCACAAGTGCGACATCTACCGAAGCCCTGAAGCTGGAAGGATACTTACGTGAGTTATAATTTTATTACCTTTTTGGTGTATTGAGACGTTGACTTCTTTTTTATAAGTGTACAGGAAGGTAGAACGCTAACATGATAGTAAGTGATACGCCTGACCAGTGACTGAAGGACCTGTGCGTCGAAGGATACCAACAACTCATAGTTTTTATTTTCCGTCAGTGCCGCACTGCGCCCGACACCCGAGACAACAGATGTTAGGTCTCTTATACCCGGTAATTTCACTGGCTACAGTGCCCTCATCCCGAAACACAGAAGTGCATTCCTCTTTCACGGGATGATATCTGGCAGACGTCTACACACTAAAGCTTCGATCCCCAGGCAGTACAAACATGTGTGTTCATAAACATATCTGTTTCTGTAGTCGGGGTGTTTGCAGATATATTATGTATGTACTGTAAAAAGTATATAAGTATGTTATCCGTTGTTTCAACTGCTAGGATGGAGACGCATAGAAATAATTAGAAAAGGCGAAGCTTTTCAGGAGGAAGGAGGTTTAGCAGTAGACTTTTTAGGCTTTATGGTGATAATGATGATCATCCATTGTTTAGTACCCATACAATATGCTCTACACTATAATTAGGACTATTGTGCGCTGTGTGTCATGACAGCGGATTTTTATATTTATTTCTTCTGGCTCCAATTTGCAGTTCATAAACCAACTTTATCCAGCCACAACACGAGTAGAATAGGGTCTGGCAACCTACCAGCCCTCACTGAATCAGAGCATGGATCAATTTGTAAATATAAGCGGGCTCTAGAAGAACTGAGTTAATAAAGATCTTTCCTTTGTCTACATCGATAAAATATAAAAAAATCACAAACTCATTCAAACCAATTTCAAATTCATAATTCATTTTCCAATATCAAGGCAACTGTGAGTTATTCTTGTAATAACAGAACGTAATCTCAATCAAAGGTCAAAATTAATAACGGATATAACACGTTACGCAATCGACTTTGCCATTAAATTATTGTATGTTTTCAAATCAAGTTGTCTTTTGTACAAAGAGGTGTTTTCAATTGATTTATTTTTTCCGCAATTTATTTATAGTGGACTTCTTTTTGTAAAATAGCACAACCTTGAAAAACCTTTTTACTTTTTCGTGTGATTGGCGAATGTATATTAAGACTAATAATGCGTTTTGCCTAAAACAAAATTAATCTGATAAATTCAAAATAGATAATATTAAGCAAAACAGTTGTTAGTACTTAAACTAATATTAATATGTTTCGCCTTCTTGCACTAGTGAAAAGTTTTCATTAATTACAAGAATATCTTTCTGAACGGAGGTTAGATGTACTAAGAGATCAATGGCCTTTCCCTATTGTCCCTTAGCCGTCTCTAAGAGGTGCCCCTGTGGAAAGCTCGCCTGCTTCTTGTGTCCCGATGGTGAAAAGGAGCTCGTGTAATTCCATCGCACACTCACCGAAATGTAACCAGTATAAAACCATTTTAGATTTTGAACGCTCTGAAAATGACTTCATAAACGACAATTTCAACTTTCATTAACTAATCAATCAAGTACAACCTGACACGTAAATCAATCACAATAATAGCACCAACATGATTCGTGCAAACACATTACGACAATTGCCAAATTTGAAAAAGCAATTTCCGACAATTTCGCTCAATTTACCTGATCTCCGATAAAATTTGTGCAAGCGACCTTCACCCTTAATGCCAACTTTCAAGGGTCGGTTTCCTCCGGGCGCAAGCAAAAAAACTCGAGATGCACAATTGCATTCGTCTGGTGCACAGGAAATGGTTACTTAGCCGCTAGTGATGCGGGCATTGAGCTGTTAATGCTATTGAGTAAGGACCATTATTACGTAGGAAATGATATGTACGAGTATACAGATCCTCTTATCGTTTAAAGTCAAATCAAACACAGGTCAATACCACAGTATAGTGACCAAACAGTAGGGTGAATTCTGGAGTTTACAATACCAATCACATGGAATATAATTTTTGAAAAAGGAACTCTTAATCTTGTGTATTTTACTTTGGTTTATTTATGCGTACATAGCGTGACAATTGAACTAGAAAAAAAGAAACAATAGTGTACAGGCTAGCTTTTCTTTAAAAGAGTTTTTTCTAGCAGACATGGTGAACAGGAAAAACAATAAATGATAAGAGAAGTAGACGCAAACATCCGTGAACATTAAAAATAATAGAAATAAAATAACCAATTAAATACATATTAGGTGTATTGTTTCTAGATATTATATTGGGACTTATTTTTTATCACAAGTCCATCAGCGGACAATGAAAAGAGCTATGCTTAAGGCTCAACAGTAAGAATATTAATAACTATATCATGAAATACCGATATATAGCTAGATCAAAATGTTTATGTGGTACTGGGCCGTTTGAGCAGATGAGTGAAGAAGACAGCGTCTTAGCATAGCGTAGGATGCCTTTTTTCAACGAATTCACAACAAGCAACAAGCTTTTTTGTTAAAGAGAAACTCTGAGAATTTTATTCCATAAGATGCATATTATGATTTTTGGTGTTATTTTTGGCAATATCTTATTTATTTTGTAAAGAGACCACCACCGATGTTGCATTTCATCGGTTGTCGATCGCATAAACAACAAGGATATTGTCGCAAGTCGGCGTCGTGCGGCTCGACGCGCAACCGTCCAGTTGTGCTTTAGCACTTTTACATAATATTCACTAGGGATACTTCTACACTGGCGATTTATTAAGACTGTTCTTTTATTTATTTAGCATCGTGGCTACGCCGACGATGTGACGATCCTGATTGAATCCGGAGCCCGCGCGAGCATCGAGGCACTTCCTCGACGGTTTTGCAGCTCGTGGGTGACTGGGCGTCCGTAATCGACTGGAATTTTTCGCCTGCGAAGTCGGTCACTATGACTATCAAGGGAAAATTCCAGAGACGCCAGTCATCAAGTTCGGGGGGAATTCATCAGGAGCGTCACATCGACACGGTGCTCGGTGTGGTGGTCGATTCAAGTCTATCATTTGCGCAGCATGCGTGTCGATAGGAGGAGCGGGCGGCAATTGCTTCGGCAAGATGTCGAGAGTGTCGGCGTGCTCTTGGGGGGTGCGGTACAGGGTCTTCGATCTGTACCGCGGCACTTACACTGCACGGTAACGTATGCTGCGGAGTGCTTCTTATGAGCGGCGTCTTATACGTTGTGCGGAGTGCGCTCCTGCGCCCCAGAGACCGCCTTGATCCTTCTGACCAAGCGTACCGGTCGACAGCACTGACGCCCTGCCAGTTTTGGCAGGTGTGCTGCCCGCCGACTTCGAGGTAATTCGGGCCGGCAGACTAGGTAGGGCGCGCGAGTCCGCGGGTTCCAAGGCCGAGAGCAGAAGTGCCAAACTCAGAATAGCTGAGTCCGTCGCGGCCGATTGGCAGCGGCGTTGGGACACGTCTGAGAAGGGGCGGGAGTTATATCGATTTTTCCCGGACGTGGCGGCTCGACTCAAGGCGACTTGGGTAGAGCCGGACTATGAAACTTCGCAGATCTTGTCAGGTCATGGGCATTTAGGAGTAGGCTGCACCGAATGACCCTGGTGGACACGGGGTCCTGCTACTGTGGGAGTGAAGTAGAGGACGTACACCATGTCCTATGGGAGTGTGAGCTCTACGGGGACGCGCGTAGGGACCTTTTAGATAATGTGAAGGTTCTCGAGGTGGGCCCGGTTTACTATCGCGATCTCGTGGGGACGGAGGCGAACTTCAGGCAGCTACGTACTTTCGCAAGAGCGTGGTACAAGATCCGGGGTGGACTAGAACGACAAGAACGTCAAGGAGGTGAAGAAAGAAGACAAGAGAATACCTAGAAGAGGTTAAGTGGGAGGATTGCAACAGGAAGATCAACGGGGGTTTTGCTAGATAGCGGTACACCAAAAGGTGGGCACGCGGACGGCCGCACGGCGGAAACCGAAGGCGTTCGTGTGTTTGTCACGCCCCAGAAGGGGGGGAAGTGAAAATAGGGACCTGGACAAAGAGTGAAATAACTTGTAGGGAGTCAAGAATTGCGCGTGGTGGCAGCGAGAGGTCTGAGCCCGCGCGCATCTCCCGTGTTTTCGGCCTGTATAACCGTAAGGTTGAGTCAGGCCATGGGTGGTGGTGGGATGTGTTCTTTTATTTATCGACATCCTTTAGAAGCAATCAAAATATTAATGATCCAGCATATCTAAATGGCT
Source organism: Leucinodes orbonalis (assembly GCA_019425675.1). Taxonomy (NCBI): domain Eukaryota; kingdom Metazoa; phylum Arthropoda; class Insecta; order Lepidoptera; family Crambidae; genus Leucinodes; species Leucinodes orbonalis. Next base: position 173,258 of record PQWD01000572.1, read on the forward strand.
TGATCCCTTCGGGTAAGTAAAGATGTGACCTCGATCTGCATTCGGGAGTGCGCGAAGGAATTATTCGGACTCGTTCCTGCTGCCATATATCACTATCATACTTTACAAGGCAAAACTCAAAATGTTATGTACACCGTGGTAAATGGAAGTCTTCTACATTACATTTTTGTCGTATTTTTTACCACGGATGACAAAGAGATTTCTAGAACGTCTATCTCAAAAAACAAGAATAAAATTTTTTTTTTATTATTTTTATTTATAAAGTTAATTTCATGAAATTAACATTTTGATATAAAAACAAGTTTCAAACTCAATTTGAACAAATACAAATACTCTTTTGCATTATTTACTATTATTATAGATATGGGTAAATAAGTATTTTACCGTAGACAACGGAGTCAAAATAAGTGCAACTCGACGCAAGAAAATATATTTTTTAGTTCTATAAATTTACTAAATCAATATTGTAATAACTGCAAACCTAAAACGCCAGTGTGGAATTTGATTTTAATTCTCAACGTGACCGTTTGGTCCTAATAGCAACTGTATAGGAAGTCCCGGTATATGGCCGTCGTTACAAAACCGCAACCGCCGAACGCTGCAGGACCGGATTCAAAAGATTCTAGAACAAATAAAATATCGAATACAATTTTTTGCGACACACCAATATTTCCAAGACATAGACAATCCGTACATTGAACGCTTGAATCACGGTACTTAGAATAGAAATACACACTGCTTAAATAGTATGATACAGCAAGGGTATCCCAGGGTTGTATCTTGGGTCCCTTTAATATTTTTTTACAAAATGATCCAAACAATACAATTGTTCAACTGTATTATTATTACAAAAAATATAAATCTTAACAGTAGGCTTTCAGTTTAATAGCCTTAATCCACCCCTGATATTGTACCCAAACAAATCCTAACTTAGATCTTGTGTACTCCTTTCTATTAAATTTGTGCCTAAACCATTAACAAACAATCAGAGTTATCTAAGTTACTGTTAATTCAAATGTCTACAAAGTTTCTGCCACAGTCAATGAATATATTTTGCTTTGTTCATGCTGAACTGAACTACTGTCAACGTTGTCCATAATGGAGTTTATGTTACTTTTGTCTAAGTACAAAATAGTTTTATGGAAAGCATTCTATTCGCTTTTCCTGTCGTAGGTTAATTTATTATCGATGCTGGGCATACAGATAATTGTGGCTGGGCATAAGGTTTTACCTTTGGCAGTTTTCGGTGTCGGAAACAACATTGTGAAGTCTTTTTAAGAGCGAGCGCGGCACTCATTTCCGTCGCAAAATGTTTTATGAAGCATTTTTATTTTTAATTTATTCGGAATAAAATAAAAATGCTTTTGATTCGATTTTATCGGCACACTTCACACTTCTACAGTAAGGGTCCCACTTTTATTTAAATTTTACCCAAGAGCTTTATATACGATATGTATTATAAACGAAATAAAAAGATTACACCCCTCCGATTATTCTTAAGTAGCTGTTACCCGCATCTTCAGTCGCGTTAAGAAGTATTATTTTTAATTAGGTATTGAAATGGAAATTGAAAATGCTTTATTCAAATAAATCTTTACAGATACTTTTGAATCGTCAAAACTATATATTAAATCTAATGACTCTACCACCATAGGTTTTTTACTCACTACATCATAGTTTTCATCACTTATTTTATTCCCTTAGGGGTGGAATTTATCAAAATCCTTTCTCATGGGATGTCAACGTCGTAGTAGCATTAAGCATGCAAAGTCTCAGCCCGATCGGGTTAAAATTGAAAAAGTTTTATACAAAATTTCATCCCCTTGGGGGTAGAATTAGTCACTTCTTGATGGATGCCTAAGTCATAATATCTACCTGTATGCCAAATTTAAGCCCGATTCGTCCAGTGGTTTGGGGTATGCGTTGATAGATGACTATGTCAGTCAATAACCTTTGAGTAATATATTAAGACATAGTTTCTATTTTATGAAAAATTTGATCCATGTATATCTATGTTAAAAATCGAGTACAATAAGTAGAATACGCGCAATGCTTTCCATAGCTCTTATAAATCTCGTCGGATCTACCAATGGTTATTTGATTTAAAACTAGCTGTTACCCGCGGTATTACTCGCGTAGAACTAACCCAAAATTCCTTATTTAAGTCACGCGACGCGCGCCGCTGTACGGTAAAACATTGGTTTATTTTTCTAAAATAAAAAGTGTTGTCTCAAATTGAAGTAGCCATTATTTTTCCTTATTACATCAGCTACCTGCCACAAAGTCCTATCCAAATCCATCCAGCCGTTTCAGATATTACTCGGAACAAACAGACAGATCGACAGACTGACAAAAAAATTAAATGGTTGTTGGCCTATTGCACCGTTTATATATGCTAATGAAATAAATGGTAATTTCAATATTACAAACTATACATATTTATTTATATATATATATAATTAATAACAGATTGTGTGTCAAGGAACTCAAACATTTACACTAACATTGTCTACCCCCAGCCGCCTTCGCCCTGCATTCTCATGAAATTTGCTCGCAAACCACAATTAAACAGTTAAACGATGCAAATACACTATAGAGTTCGCAATATGCTCTGGCAATTATGGTGTGAATCTATGAATACTTCTCGGCTCTAATTCGCTAATTGGAGCAATAATGTGTATCAATAGTAAAATTAGCACTCCTTTGTTCTGTTTTTTTATCGATCGGAAATGATTTAATCCGTAAGAAACAATGAAATGAAAAAGTGTTTATTCGTTAGGTTCTCTTAACTTGAATGTCAAATGAAGCTACCACTGGTTCCGGGAGGTAGTTTTCCACTGAGAAGAACAGCAAGAAACTCAGTAGTTACTCTTTTCAAAAAAATCGTGTTGAATACAGATTCATTTGTAATCAAAATAATTATATAAAGCAAATATATTTTCAATTTTTATCGTATTATGTATTGGTAAAAATATAATAATCTACAAAAGTATATTAAGCAGTTTAATTGTATTAATATAATTTAAATAGATGACAACAAAAAAAAACAAAAGTAGTGCAGGCGTGGAAATCAACATGTCCATGTTTTTATCATTTATATAGATCTTCAACACGTATAGTAAGCTTTTTATTAAATCGACTTTACATGAGACTTAAACTTATGCAGGGGTAAATCATATACATATTGTGGTAGCTTATTAAATTGTAATGTCTTAATCCACAATGAGTTCCCAACTTATGCAATCTAAGATTTGGAACGGCAAGTTTGTGTTTGGAACGAAAAGTTATCGACATAGCCCGCCGGATCAGCAAGTTGAAGTGGCAGTGGGCTGGTCACGTTTATCGCAGAACCGATGGCTGTTGGAGCAGACGAGTTCTGGAGTGGAGACCGCGTCACGACAAGCGTAGCGTAGGACGCCCTCCGGCCCGATGGACCGAGGACTTGCGAAAGGTCGCTGGTGGAGGCTGGATGAGGCATGCGGGGGACCGGGATATCTGGCGCCAAATGGGGGAGGTCTATGTCCAGCAGTGGACTGCGATAGGTTGAATAGTTGTTCTGTTTTATGTTACATTTTAATTGGTTAACACTATTAGACAATTCATCTACTATTTAATTACCATTTAAAACTTTTAACATTAAAGTTATACCAAAATACCAAATTCACAGTTGGATCGTAAAGTGTCATAATTGTCAAGTATATTAGTAGAATTGCGGTCCTGATAGGAAATCGCAATTGTTGGTTGAATGGTTTTCGAGAGCCGATATCTGGAATTGATATTCACAATAGTGAACAATGTAGCATTGAATATGAATGTGCCAATGCAAATGTGGTTTGCTTAAGTGTCAATAAAGAATCGTAAATGACATAATACATTACTAACATATTACTATGCGTAGTCAACAGTGTAATATTTGTTTGTCAATGGCAAAATAGATGTTTTCAAACTAGTAAGCGATTCACCTGAAAATATTTTTAATGAAGCTTTGGTTATTAGAGATCTGAGAGTTCTGAAACGTGAAAATGAAAAGTGTTTATTCAGTTGAGGTCCTTACAGAACACTTATGAATGTCAATTGAAACTACCACTGGTTCCGACGGCAGTTTTTCACTGAGAAGAATCCAGCAAGAAACTCAGTAGTCACTCTTTCCAAAATATTTGTGTTTTGTACAGAATCATGTTATTTGTTATCAACATAATTATATAAAGCAAATTATATACAAAATTTTATCATATTAAGTATTAATAAAAATATAATTATCTTCACAAGTATTATTAAGTAGTTGATTATAATATAAATCTAAATAGATGATAACAAAAAAAAACAAAAGTAGTGCAGGCGTGGAGATCAACATGTCCATGAGTTTTTATCTTTTATATAATTTTCGATACTATAGTATCCTATTATTATTAAAATCGACTTTACATGCGACTTAACATTGTGAAGGGGCAAATCAATTATATTTTGTGGTAGCTTATTAAATATTTTAATGCCTCCCACAAATAATCCCACAAATAAGTTCCTGACCTTATGCAATCTGAGATTTGGAATGGCAAGTTTGTGTTTGTTCCTAGTGTTCAAACTATGATTATCTGACTTTTTTGAAAATACATGTAAATTTTTGTGTACATAGATGACGCAGTCTAGAATGTATTGAGACGGTTATGTTAAAATATTTATTTGTTTAAATAATTCCCTTAGTGAGTCACGATGATTTAAGGCCGTATATGGCACGAATGGCTCTTTCCTGAAATACAAAAATTGTTTGTAGATCAGCAGCAGACCCCCACAAAAGTACAACATAAGACATCATGCTGTGAAAATAGCTAAAATACACAAGTCTTGCAGTCTCAATATCAGTAACACTTCTTTCTCATAGCATATGCAGCGGAACTTAGCCTTCCTGCCAATGCCACAATTAAATTTATTACTTCCATGGGTTCTTCATCCAAAGTGATGATAGTATCTACCTGCCTTACATTAGGCATTGTGAACTTAATACATGTAGCTTTCTTAGAGTTAAGAAGTAAATTATTGGTCGTAAACCAGTGTAATCTATCCCTACAATTTGTGTATCTCTATATTAATTTTCTCACCACAAACATTTTTTGATTAAATAATATCATACTACACATTTTTAATAGGAGGCTGACTTGAAATGTCTAGAATATTTATGAATTAAATATTGTTTTTTCGTTTCCTCAAAATTAAAAGTCATCAAATAGTTTCATAAAAATATCTACGAGGATTAGCGTACGCAGTGCTTAATTGTACTGATAAAGAAAGAAAAACTAATATTATCTACAGATATATTCTGAAACGATAGACTCCTCAGATTGGAACTTCCATTTTGGTTTCAATTTCCGTTCAGTAATTAATCTCTACGTCGGCGAAATCCACCGAAATTTCCAGAGCAGGATTATTCGAAATGGGATTTATTGTACTACACAAGTGAATTCTTTGAGGAGTTTTTAAAGTTATTCAGCAATTATGGGGGACAGCAGATTAGAATAATTACCCGCAGGTGATATTAAAGGCGACCTAGGAAACATCAGATCAGGAACCGGGTACAAGCGCTCTCTCATTCCATCTAACCTTTGGTATCTATCAACCAGTCTACCAAGCATGAAAATTATAGCAAATTCTACTAGATATCTAGATAGGTACCACCACAATGCCAGATATCGTCCCGTGAAAAAGGAGTTTCGGAATGAGGGCACTGCAGCTAGTTCAATTACCGGTTATAAGACTAATCTGTCGTCTCGGGTGACGAGCGCAGGCCACCGTTAACTTGCAATAATGACTAGCATTTTAGTAACGAAGCACAAGCCCGATGTTACCCGGAATTTAAACGGGTGAATCCGCGGACAAAAACTAGTATATAACAAAATTGTAAAGTCAATCTACATGTTAATACAATTAACCAGGTAACCGGGACAATGCAGTGCCGGAACGCATCGTGTAATCATAGATCGGGAAGGGTTACATAACTTGTGGTCAGTGCAGTTTGGTGCATTGAAACCGGTAACAATACCGGCGAACACTAGTTTATTGAAGAAAAAATATATCCTAAAAATAAAGGAAATCAAATATGTTGTTTATTTTATATTATGTTATTATATTATGTTATTATTATTCTGATTTCGAATTTTCGAAATTATATGTTCGTCATCCGACGCTCATAAGGAGAAGGATAACATCGTGAGGAAACCTGCGCACGCCTGCGAAGAGATTCAAAGGTTGTGCGTGAAGTCGTCCAACCCGCACTGGGCCCGCGTGGACGACTAAGGCCTAATACCCTATACGGGTAGGCTCGTGCCCCTCGGTGGGGACGCTTAATGAGCTGTATGATTATATTGTATTATATTATTGATAGAAAGAGAGAAAGAAATATTTATTCGGTGACACTATACAATATTACCTTAAACATAAAAACTTAAAAACACTGACATTGTATTATTGATAATTATATGATTTGTGATTTCATTATTTTGATTTGGTCAATTAATGAATTTGTATGGGGCAACTTACATGAAATAATTATTATTTTAAAATTATACAGGCTGAATTTTGAATCATTGGCATCCATACAACCTATTTTTGTAATGAAATTATGAAATGTTTTTTATAGAAAACTAATCCTATATAGATTTATCGTAATTTTTTTACACCGATATAGAATGTGGTACTCTTGATGAAAGCGACTTCTCAACCAATATACTTCATGGTCTATCGTAAGCTTTTTTGTGCACTAATCAATAAAAATCTGCATAAACAAGGGCAGAATCTTAAATTATAAACTCAATTCTTTAGCTTTGTCAAACTGTAATCAATTCTTACTTTTACAAGAATTTCTTCATCATTAGCTCATTAAACGTCCCCACCGAGAGGCACGAGCCTACCCGTATAGGGTGATTAGGCCTTAGTCGTCCACGCGGGCCCAGTGCGGATTGGACGACTTCACACACCACCTTCGAATCTCTTCGCAGGCGTGCATGAAGGTTTCCTCACGATGTTTTCCTTCACCGTAAGAGCGTCGGATAACGTACATATATATTTTCGAAAATTCGAAAACACATTGGTACGTGTGGGGATTTGAACCTCAGCCCTCCCGGTAGGAAGGCGACAGTTCACACCATTGAGCCACCGACGCTCACAAGAATTTAAAAGCATTTTTTAAAATTATCGAATTTTAAAAGAATATTTTAACATCGGTAATTGAATGTTCCAGAATCACTTTCCCAGCACTGTTGCAAAGGTTTTACATAAGACCTAAGTCTGGTCTAGCTGGGCATTGTTTAACGGTAGTATCAGACCTAAATTGCGCAATGAACTTCATTTTTAGTCACGACCCAAATTGGTATCATTTGTATCTGCGAGAGTTGACGAAATACTGGCGATTTAGTATTTACATGTACGGTCACAAAATCAAATTACTTTGATTCTTTTTTTTGTACAAAACCTACTCGTTGTATAAAGAACGATTCTTTATTACTTTCCATAGCAAAACCTTCATTAATTTGTATTTCAAAATCAGTTGTACTATAATGTTGCCATAATTATATTTTTCGTTTGAAGCCCAAGCGATCCTCATAGGCCCAGTGCATCCTGCTGAATGTCATGATGAGATTCTAGTCACTGTTGTCACACTGAATCATTGAAATGAAATGAAATGAAAAGTGTTTATTCAGTTTGGGTCCTTAAAGAACACTTTTGAATGTCAAATGATGCTACCACTGGTTCGGGAGGTAGTTTTCCATTGTAGCGAGTTATGGTCCAATGGGAGCCTAGTCCAGCAATGATGGTGATGATTTGCTAAATACGCAATATTCTTAGAAAAAAATTAAACATATAAACAATATATTTTAAATTCTGTAAATTTATGTCTTGAACGGATCGGATGATCTGGTTAAGGTGGCGGGTAGCAGATGGAGGTCAACTGCTAGGAATCGGCCCGCGTGGAAATCATTAGGGGAAGCCTTTGTTCAACAGTGGACATAATTAGGCTGTAATGATGATGATGATGATGTCTTGAACGACAAAATAAAATTAAATAAATAGAATTTAATAAAAAAAAACACTGATAACAAGCAGCTAAATTAAACGATTCCTTTCTTCCTTGTCAGCAAGTATAAAGATCTGATGATTATTAATTTAATTTTATTTTGGTCAATATAACTTTTTGAACCAAGCATATATTTAAAAATATAATACAAGCAATATTTTTCTCTTTTTATATTATTTTACATTGTATAATTGTATTGTCCTTGCATGTCATTGTGAAATTTTGTGGTGAAATAAATGTTTTTTTCTTCCTTTGTTCTTTCATTATTTGATGCTCAGTCAAACTTTTGAAATGCTTTTAAATATACGACTCTTTTTGACATAAATGTCGAAACGGTTTGCTCTCCATCTCACCTGTAAATCAACGCAATGGGCCAAGCAATTACAAAAGCTATTAAAATTGTATCTAAAGTGGCAACATCGAATCGTTATGCATTATATTACATAATCAATGATGCCCATAGCAATTTCGATGTCAATAAACAAGCTGTTCGTTACAAGTAGTTGCAGTTAAGATATGCATCAGGTAAGTATATCGGTGCACCTGTTACAAAAACTGCCCTTAAAGGAAATAGTATATTATGTATGGCTCCTAAAATTTATAATAAATTACCAACAAAATTAAAAAATATGAATACTAACCGTAAACATTTACTATGTATACTAAAAAGGAAAGCTTACTATACATTGACGGACCTTTTTATTGATAAACTATGAAATATAATAATTGTAATACAATTGTCTTATGTTTGACATACTTCTTAAATATTTGTTATTATTTTATTTTTATTTTTTTATTTAAATTTGTGTTCTATTTAAATAATGTATACTTAAAACATATTATGACTTTAACATGTAAAATTTGTACGCCTACTAAAGGCAAGACAGTGATACATGCTTAAACTATGACCAAACATCTGTTTATCTATTTGACCACCTATGTCTAACAAATAAATGATTTCATTTCATCGGTTACGTGCTAATGCTGTGAAATTTAGACTCGATGTTCGACTCACTCCAAGATCTATTGCGGAAAAACAATAGAAAATCTTTGTTAGTTAAAGGCAGTTTTCTCAGCTAGTATTTTCCGAGTATTCTGTGTGTGACTTATTCAATTAAGAAACCTTTCTTTGAATGGACGTTTCGCCGTTGGTTCAAGTTTAAAGATATTTATTCAGGTATAAAGACAAAATGCCACTTAGATGAGAACATGAATACCATTTTATTTTCAACCCCGTTTTATCCCTTTTTTCTACCCCTTTTAGTTTACGTCGTATACAGAAATTTAGGAATATACGAATATCTGTATTCCTATACCCTATGTATCTATACCTAAGCTATAAAATTTATGAGAGTCATCATCAGCTCATTTAACGTCCCCACCAAGGGGCACGAGCCTACCCGTGAAGGATGTATAGGCCTTCGTCGTCCACGCGGGCCCAGTACGGATTGGACAACTTCACGCACAACCTTTGAAGCTCTTCGCAGGCGTGCGCATGTTTCCTTTCGATGTTTCCTTCACCGTAAGAGCGTCGAATCAACGTACATATAATTTCGAAAATTGAAATCACATTTGTCCATGGCGGAATTTGAACCTGCGCCCTCCCGGTAGGAAGGCAACAGTCCACACCATTGAGCCACCGGCGCTCTTCATTTGTGAGAGTAATCCAAATAAATTCTAGATAAAATGCATACGAAATGTTAATATTAACCTCCTTTTTGTAGGCGCATCATGGAGCGAGGATCATCTGCACCGTGGTCGCAGATACTCCAGGAGACAATCGGCGAAGGTCGCCTAAACGGGGAGGCTTTGAGGGGACTACTTCAGACCCCTTGAAGACTGGCTGCGAAGCGAGAACCTCAGAACCGGGGAGTACTTGGGCTGGAGCTACGATGGAGACTATTGTAAATTTAGGTAACGATATTTGATGGCTTATAAATAGATTATTCTAGTTCTAAACATGGACGTATCAAAAGATGCGGACGGAGTTCCACTTACAACAAAAGTGAGTCAAAATTCGGCCTGTTTTTGTTTGTCAAACCAAATATTAAGATATTTGGCTTACATCTGTCAACATAGCCAAGAAAAATACTGAGGAGATGTAACTTGTCGCTGGTCTAAGATGCAGATGACTTGCGAGGCCTATGACGGTTGGAGCGAACCACAAAGATATTATGTATATATAAAAGTAGATACGACATCCGTGCCTCAAAAACAAACTGCCGAAGAGAGTACAGTTTGTAATCTTTTGTTTGGGTAAATGTACGCTCATTCGAAATATGTGTATGTGTGCTGTCACTGCACTCGGAATACTTTTTTCAATTGTTTTGTGAGCATATCACGAATCTATACTTTTTTACATTATTGGCGAACATTACAGCAGTGGAGACTACGTATTGACAAATGAAAGGTTATTCGTTTTGCAGATATGTAGACGTCCCGAAGTCCAGCCCTACCCTCTTCCAAAGTCTTTTCCAGCGACCTTTCGCTCGTATAAACAAACGTCCTAGAAGTCAACTGTAGCCTCCAGCAGTGACCTTTCGCTATTAGCAATGATATTCTGTATATATAAAGGTAGATACGCCATCTGTGCCTCAAAAACGAACCACCGAAGAGAGTACAGTTTGTACTCTTTTGTTTAGGTAAATGTGTTCGAAATTCGAAATATGTATGCTGTCACTGCATTCGGAACACTTTTTTCGATTGTTTTGTGAGCATATCACGAATCCATACTTTTATACATCATTGGCTATTAGCCAAACATCTCAGTAAAAGCTATAGCGTACATCAGTGACCTTTCAATGTTGGAAAAATTTCCCAAAGGTCGACCCTAGCGCTAGACTGCTGGCTAAATAGAATGTAGAGAAGAATAAATTAAAATATTATTATTATTTATTTTCAGTATCGAAACAGCGGGTCTGCAAGTGTACGGCGGATTTTACAATGCGGCCCATCGGTCGTATGACGTCTCAACTTTCGGAGTCCTTCTGGTGACGTCATTCTTGATGACTGTGACGACATTGCGCTGGCGATAATATTGACAGTTAATTTACATGATATTGTACAAATGAAGATTTTAATATGGCTAAAGATTGAACTTTAAAATAAGAAAATGTTGGTTTTTAACTAAGCTGTATTCAAAACTATTTAAATTGGTAATTTTTTTATCTGCACAATTAAAAAGGTTTATAATAACTTTTTTTTAAATGATATTTCTAATTAGTAATTACACAAAATATTTTTTGTATGTGAAATATCAACCCTGAATCCAAACCTTCATTATTAAAAAAAAAACAAATCAATTTATTCAACTTTCTAAGAATTTATGTAATTAATACCATATGTACTAAAATAATGTATGAAAAATGTATTTTCATATAACCAGGGTTATTTTTGTATTACTAACGATATTAAGTTTGTATATTTTATCTGTTGTAAGACAAAATAGAATGTATTTAGAAGTAGTTGATTTGTAAATATTTTATTAACAATATGAAAACAAATGACAATACATTGTAAATTTTAATAAAGATTTTTTTCCTGAAATACGGTTTTAATTATTATTTCTTTGTACTTAAATTATGGAAGAGAAGGTTAAAATGCTTAGTTTTTATGGTAGTGTCTTCTTTTTTTTTCCATAAATAGCACTTATAACTTTTTGATGAAGAAGTACCGCTATTTTTTATAAAATGGACTAAATCCTAGAAAATTAATGTGGAATCCGACATCACCATGAAACCAAACAAAAAATACTTTAAAATGTAATATTCCATTGATATCTTCATTTATATAACTCTCGTAATTCAAAGAAATGCGGGTCGCTTTTATGGTTATTGACCGGTCGCAGTTACACTAATTCAAACTCATTTGTCAAGTGGATCAGTAGGGAAGAATTTGCTATTCATCATTTAATGGGTATAGTATTTTTTCTTAATGTTTATTTATTTATTTGGAAAACCAACAGCATTTTATAGCACATTTAAACAAAACAGTAGCCAAAACAGTTTTCACTAATTAAATAATACAGAGTGTCGCTTAGAAATAAAGTATAACTCGTAATTTAAGATAACACCAACGAGATCATTGGTTTGATTTTTGGATTAAAAGGTTTGCCTCATATTTGGGGGAAATATTTTGAATTACGAGTAGTTCTCATTTTAAATACGCCAATGTACTCAATTTCCCCCTGTATATTGATTATGATTAAAATAGGTTACAAATTTAGACTAGCCCCGATTTTGTTGTGTAGTGGGCGACCAGTTTCTTACCTGGGTACCTCTGCCCAAGATAAGTAAATACATTGTTTTAAGAAAACAACTGTATATACAAATTATTTTCAATCAACACTGCTCTGCGCCAGTCGCCCGAGACGACAGGTGTTATTCTCTACCCAAGAAATTCAGAAGTCTCGAAACACATCATGTGATTAACATGTGGCAGTACCTAATATAGTCATTTGGCATTCGTATAACCTATTAAATAACAGAAAAGAAGAATAGATATCATATTGTTCCTACCACCATACTTTTTCCAGTACTCAAAATGATTTGCTTCATTTAAAATGATTTCATGAAAAAAGAAAGCTATTTAAATTACTCATTTATAGTTCACATTACGGTCTACATTATCCATTCGGTTCCCATTAGGATCAAATGTCAACAAACAGTCATTTATTATTTTTTAATTACTCCAACAGTACGATGTTTACTATGAAAATAATATTAAGTAAATCCCCCACAAAAACGGTCCCATCGCGTCAGTTGGTAGTTCCCGCCAAAACAAACCACTGATGCCCGCTTCTCTATCATTATGTTCGGCCATAGAGAACGAGGGTTCTTGTTACTCTACGATTTTAGTTGTTAGTTAGGAATGGATAATATTCTTTTATGATTAATTTATATGAAATCGAAGGAGTAAGTATTAAAAACAGTAGAAAATCTATTGTTCGCGGGGACTGTCCCTCAACGGGTCTTTGACACTAAGAACAGTCCATGCAGCAAATAAACGAGTGTACAAATTTAAATCATCAAATTAAAACTATAATATAGCAACTTACAACTTGCTAATTTAATTATTATTTAACAATAAATATCCACTGACATTCACACAGCGCCATCCAGCCCCAAGTTAAGCGTTAAGCCTGTATTATGGGTACTAAACAACGGATAAACATACATATATACATTTTTTTTTGTAAATACATACATATTATACATAGAAAATACCCAGACCATTACAAACAGACATGTTCATGCACACAAATGTTTGTACTGCCCGGGGATCGAACCCGGAACCCTTGGTGTTGCGGCCGACCTCTCAACCGCAACACCAAATGGGTCGTCAATGTTAGTCTTCTTGTTTTATTATTTTTTATTCTTAATATAAGTAAAACTTTCGGCTGTCAATCAGCCAGTCAGAAACAAGACTGTACTAGAGAGTCAATTAACATATTTATCTTAACAATTTTGCTTAGAGCATACACTTCTATGACAATAAAATTATATAAACATACAGCTTTTAGATATATAAATAGGATAACACAAGGATTATTCATGTATAATAATGACATTGATTGCCAATTGTTAATAATAGGAACAAAAATGTTAAACCGATTACCATATTTTTGTAAAATTATTCATTTCCTTAATTTCAAATTACAACATTCGACCATCTGACTATGTGCTACCTCCCAGTGCATATTAAATCGCAACAGAAGATCGATCGTCGATTCCGGAATAATAGACGCAAATATAAATGCAGTAATAACATTATTAGATATTATTATTCTAAAACTAATTGAATTAAATTAAAGTGTTACTGTAAACATAAATTAATTCAAATAATAAAAACTAAGAAACTTACAAAACGTAAAAAAAATGTCCCAGATCACTGTCCCTAGTCTGTGACATAGTACCCATAAGGCTGACAACATTCCCGCGTTGTATAGCCAAACATAAACGTTGACTAAGAAAGGCACCTACTCGCCTGTCACCTGTATATTCGGCTATACGTTTTACTAAATCCCGATATGCACGATGGGCACATGGTCTCCACGGTCCAAACGTTTCCACAGCAAAAGGTTCAAATAAAACTGTGTTGGTCAGGTTGGCATATTTAATACTATAAATTATTACGTATTTCCTAGCCCGAGCACATGGAATAAGCAGCTATTCCCGCCCCTCGGATAGTGTTTATTAGTGTGAGAGCAAACAGGGCTCAGGGGCGCCGCGTTGCCGTCTCCTTACCTCCCCACGCGTGCTGTTGCCCTGGTACTTCATCCCAAGGCACACTGTACATATTTGTTACGCGGAATATACACATACAAGCAGTAAAACTGAAACTATACTTACTTGTAACTAGCAGAAAACTTACTTATAAGGCAAAGAAAAGTCTTTGAAAAATTAAAATTAAATATCGCCCCACACTTAATTTTATTATTTATTACTACGCGGAATATACAAGCTAGCAGTAAACATTATTGAAGGACTGAGAAAATACAATGAAAGAAATAGCATGAAATATATATAATTATAAGTGACATAAACAATACATACATGTAATTTCGTAACAAATAATATATAAACTACGTTATAAAGATTATATAACTAAACCACTAGTTTGTAATAAAGGAACTTAGCTGCTTTTAATATACATAAAACAATATAATCTGGAAAAACAAATTGGAAACACAATGAATATGTACGTAGTAGTTCCACTCACACATAAGCAACATAGTGACGTCCATGTCACGTCCCACTCATATATTTACAATAACTCTCACTATCACAGAGCTGTGTAAATAAATGTTCTATCAAACCTGTTTGCAAGTTATGCTGCCCTGGTATTCAATCGATGCTTGAACTAGGTTTAAACTGACTTTGCCTTCATTTATGTACAAAAAATTAAGGTAAAATTTTGGATAGTAATTTTATATAACGTATATGGGCTAGAATATTATTTCGGAAAAAGTACCGAATACTGAGAAACCCCATGATTTTTGGTCATAGCACAACATCTAGGAATAATGGCAGTTATTACAAGCTGTATGGTTCCCATATATAGTCCAGTATGTGTAACTTATGGGGAGTTTTTGAATAAATCCCAGAGAAACAAGTAGTTACTTTAGATCAGAAACTAAATATTTACATCCCCACGACGCACGGCGGTAGTGAAATGGCGAAGCCGTACATACTCGTATTAGCTGATATGTAGAATTTGTTTAGGGTAAAGGTCGGTAGAGTTAGGCCGTGTAGATACAGAAGCTTGCCTTACATGACAAATGATATCATTTTTACAACGCAAATCTGGATCTTTTTGAATTTTCGAAATTATATGTACGTTTTTCCGACGTTCTTACGGTGAAGGAAAACACCGTGAGGAAACCTGCGCACGCCTACAAAGAGTACCTATCAAGGGTTGTGCGTGAAGTCTCCCAATCCAGACTGGGCCCGCGTGGACGTAAACCTACATGGCCTATACTCCCTTTACGGGTAGGCTCGTGCCCCTCGGTGGGGACGTATAATGATCTGATATGATGAACCTTATATGGTCAACTTGGCAACATTTAATATGAAATGTTTTTGGTGGGATGTATTTATTCAATTAAAACTTTACATTTTTGAATCGTGAATTATTAAGGAGTTAAAACTAGATTGACTCTACCATCGGTTCGGAGAGTTGGTTCTTCTGCAAGGACTCCAGCAAGGAAATTTTCATTTTCTCTTTTTTATCGCTAATAATAAGAAGTTGTCTAAGTCCATACATGTTTGTCCTCTAAAAATTATCTACAGTGTCTCATTGTATCACGATGTCACGAAAAGCGTTTTGGTTGCTGTTCCCAAATATAAACTAGGTTGAACACGAACTAGTTTTTCACCGAACTACACGTGCAAATGTATTAACGCGGTCCGCTGTATTAACTTAATTGGGATGGAAAAAATATTAGACATAATTTAAAAACGAATGTCCTAAAAGCAAAGACATAATTGAAGCATAATTTTACGAATTGTACCATTTGTTGAAAAACGCAATTCAAATTATGTGCCCAAAATTACTTTGCTAAATCAGCAATTGTTCAACGTCAGTTGAAAACTATACCTCTTCCGACATATCACATAATTTCATCTTAAAGTACATTCATTTTCAGTCATTCACATGGTTGTCAATAGCAGAAATCAAATAACCCACACCACGTGCCACCCTGAGAACGTTCTATTACCCCAATAATAATATTTCTAACCCTTATCATGCCCCCTCACAATGTTTGAGTTATAACAATATTCGATTGAAAGTCAACACAGAGATTGAGATAGGACGCGTTTCCCCTCATGCAGTGACGTGGACAGTGCGACGCCGCCTTACCTTACGGTTTACTATAACGATAAGTAAATCTACCTCTTCCGAGCTTATGAGCGCCTAGTACTTTTAGTTGTGATATAGTTTTGTTTGCCTAGTAGTTTTACTTACTGGTGTCATAGTGTGAGATAACGAACTTTCTAGTTTAATCTGCATAGTATGGTAAATAAAATGTTATTTTAAAAATAAGACCAACTTATTTTAGTTAACTTTATTTTTTTAAGAGGTACAGAATAGCGTTTGGTTTTGTCCTAAATAAAAAAAACTGTTTATTATTTTTTTAAGAAACCCATTCTACATACAAGTATTATATATATAGCCTTTAAACTTTCACATCAAAAACTGTTCCATATGCATCAACTAAAACTTACAATGCCCTCACGTAGTAATTTTGCGCACCCGTATAGTTTTATTAAAGTTTATATTACCCCGCCCCCTCCCACCACGACATTGTGTCGCCGGCTTTATTGAACGTTACGTCTTTGGGCGGCGCTTATGGATTCGAACCTCTCGCATGCTTTTGCTCGCCTGGTACTTATAGTTGGGAATAGATGTTTGACTAGTTTTCTTAAGATGGAACCAAACCTCTTCCTCTCGCTTGAATTGTTGCCGGTTATGCCAGATGTTTAGAATATAAAAGCAGAAGAAAAAAACGGTATAAGATACAAAACACAGAAAAGTAAATAAAATATGGAGCCGAAAGTAGTTTGTGAGAATCTGTATTAAAATCCTTTGCAATTCGCCCTAGAAAAAAAGAAACTTATTCGAAATGTGTTGGCTCTACTAATACCTACCATTAACTGCATTACGAAAATTTGTTTTATAAGACCTGCATTTTGTTATCTATAATTTGTTCATTGAACTAATAATATCTTTAAATATTTCGAATTTATGTTATACAAAACTCCCGATGTATAAAGGGTAATGACAATTATTATCATTGAGTATAGAGTTAAGCACATAGTTAAAGCACAGAGTTATCAACAACAACTTTGCTTTAGATAAATCAAAAACAAATTTTATTTTATCTAAAGTTGATAACTCTATACTGCTAAATATTTACCAAGAAACAGAACATCAATCGAAGTAGAAACGCTAAGTGCTAATCTTGACGTAAAACGTAATAGTTACGCCGACACATAACCAGTACAAATAAACAGTGCACAAAATTATGTCAATAAACTTTCAGTTAATCAAACTAATATCCCATGTCAAAGTTCATTTCGAACGCATTCCCGAGCGTATCCCGCCTCTATCCCAGTCGTGTGACATCCGCGCTCGGCGGCAGATGTTCTCTCGCGGTCTCTGCTTCCCTGGTACTTTAGTTTTGTGTGGTGTCTAAGTGTGCGAAAATTACTTGCGTGGGACAGGTACAGTTATAATTCAACACTAATTAAAATGAAAAAGTTTTTTAAAGCTAGGTTCAAGTTTAGTACCAAGAAATAATGTTTTGTCTTTTTGGAACGAAACTCGAAAAGTTATTTATTTATTTTATTAGCTAATCTACTTGTTTTAAACCATGGTATTGTCTAAAAATGAAACTATTAAATACAATTCAGAATTAAGGAAAGCTTTTATAGATTTCAGTTTCTTATGCGTGGCAAACAAAGAAAATAGCGGCTTCTCAATAAAATTTTATTACTGAGACATATTGACTAAAGTGTGAAAAAGGTTACGTATTGTTTTCACTGATTCTTCACTTGTAAACTTATTAACAGTAATTTTAAGAGGGAATATTGTTTACTACTTTATTAAAAGTTAAATAATGAATTTAATTTAATCTAAGTATTATAATTAATGACTCTTTATGTAAACATTACAAATGAATCCAATCAGTGTCTTCAAAAAATATACGAAAGAATCACGTTGCTCAATAAATCGTTAATTATTAAGTAAAACAAATCAAATACGTTCATTATTTTAGAACAGACCAGTCAATCAATATTACAAAAGAAAATAACACTTGAGATTTATAGCCATTGCGTGGTCTACGATAGTCTTTCTACTTTTCGATCGATTACATTGCCCCTCGATAATGTGCTCTTGGGTTATATGATTGCCTAGTACGAATGCATTCATTATATCAAAATACTTGAAAGTGATATTTGTTACCGACATAGTTCGTCGGATCAGCAATTTTTTTTTCATATGTAAACGGGGCGGTTAGTGCACTTACCTGGTGGTAAGTGATACGCCTGACTAATGCAGAAGCAGTGTTGAAAGATAAAAATTAATAGTAGGTGGTATTTTTTCCATCAACAATGCTCTGCGTCCGTTATCCGAGATGAGAGACGTTAGGTCTCCTAAACTGTAATTTTACTACCTACAATACCCTCATCCCGTAACACAGAAGTGCAAAACACTCGTATTTCACGGTATCTGGCACTGCGGTGGTACCTACCTACACGACTCAGTAGCGAGTCTACCACCTAGTAAAAAAATAAATAAATTGAAGTGGCAATGGGCCGGTAACTTATGTCGCAGAATCGACGTCTATTGGAGCAAACGAGTTCTGGAGTGGAGACCGGGTCTTGGCAAGCGTAGCGTAGTATCTGATGGACCGACGACCTGCGAAAGGTAGCCTACTCATATAGGGCGTATCGGTCTTATTTGCCCACGCGGATCCAGTGCGGATTGGCTGACTTCACGCACAACCTTAGAATCTCTTCGCAGGCGTCCGCAGGTTTCCTCGTGATGGTTTCTTTCATCTTACGGTGAAGGAAAACATCGCGAGGATAAACGTACATATAAATTGTAAAGGATATTAGTATGTGGCGGAATTTGAACCTGCAGCCTCCAGATCGGAAGGCAATAGTCCACACCAACGCGTATGTTTTAAAAATATGAACCAAACTTGTGAAAATTACACTTAGTGATTTGCGGAATATTAAGTAATTGTTCTATCAAAACAGAAAAATATTTAATATATAATAGAAGATGACTAAAATATATTACACCCTAAACACTTAAAAATAAATAATTAAAACTAAAAAATATAATTAAAAGAATCCCTTTCGGCAAGGTTCCGAAAATACTGGGCTCCCTAATAATTACCCTTTGGATTGCCAGGCTGATTCTTTGTCCAAGGTAGCTGCCAGAATTTTAATTCTTAGTTTGGATCTAGGTATAATCTTAACTGAAGAAACTACCTTAAACAAAGACAGTTTGAAGTATCTTTTATAATATTCAAATTATTTCATTTAATACATTTGAAGTAGTATCACAATGTAATTAACAAACTACATGTGCACAGATAAAGATGGAACTGTTTCGCAGAATCGCAATAATTCATATCAAATCATTGTGCTTCCGAATTTTGATAAATGAACAACATTTTAATAATGATAACAGGTCAAACACATCCATTTTTCTGATATGATATTATAATCTCTCTCTCTTCTACGTATCGCAATCCACTGTTGGACATAGGTCTCCCCCAATTTGCGCAAGATATCCCGCTTTTCTCACCCAGCGACCTCTTCGGTCTTGCGAAGTCGTCGGTCCATCGGGCCGGAGGGCGTCCTACGCTACGCTTGCCAAGACGCGGTCTCCACTCCAGAACTCGTCTGCTCCAACGGCCATCGGTTCTGCGACATACGTGACCAGCCCATTGCCACTTCAACTTGCTGATAATAGTAAATACAAAAGAAATATTATGGTTTGTCAATAATCATAAACAATTGGTAATGCAGAAATTCGATTCGTTAAGCACGTCCTGATAGCTGGGAGAGCCTCCGGCCCGATGAACCGACGACTTGCGAAAGGTCGCTGGTGGAAGCTGGATGAGAAAAGCGGAGGACCGGGATGTCTGGCGCAAAATGTGGGAGACCTATGTCCAGCAGTGGACTGCAATAGGTTGAAGAGATATTTACTAAATTTCTTTATTAATTTGTATCCAACAACCTTTTTTGCCAACATTAGTATTGCATTCAAACCTGTATGATCATCATTTTACCAGATCATTTTTGGTACCATAAGTCTCACTCATTATTCAGCATGGTACACCACGCACAGGTGATTTTAATAACGTACAAATTCCTATATTTCCTGGAAATCGATTGCTACTCGATTTTCATCCGAACTGAGCTCTATCTTTAATTCATGCTTTATTTTTGGATTGTGGGTGGAAGGAGATACTGAATAAATAACAAACCAATTTGAATATGCCGACCTTTTTCACGCAGTAATTTTAGGGCAAGGAATACTAAATTCTAAGACACTACTTCCTGAGATGGCGATGTGTTTGATGTTTCATGTCTGAAATTTTTTTCATCTTTTTTAAAAATTTTACACAATAAGCAGAACCTCGTTTGTTATTAGCAGGTAACATTTCTTAGGTACAAGATCGGATAATTTCCCCTGAGCACTGACAAAATTGATTTTAGTACCTAATGCTGTCCGTGCTCCGTAACCGTGGTGTTTTAGTACTAACATCTGTCATGTCAGGTGACGGGCGCAGAGCAGTGTCGACGGAAAATATTGACTACCGACTTTTATTAATTTCCTTCAACACTGATATGCCTGGCGTATCACTTACCACCAGGTGAGCGCACTAACCATCCTGTTCAGATAGGAGTAGTACATAAAATAACTATTTGTATGAGTATGTCTATTACTCTTTACATTTTGAAATACTTTTTCACATATGTAATTATAGTAATATTTTTTTAAAACAGTGACCCTACTTGCACGCAGTCCTTTCCTCATCGCAAGTAGGAGCAGATGCTACGTAATGATTGTCCCTTCGCTCAATGAGCTGGGAGCTTAACAAAATGGCCGACAATGCCGAATATAATTATGTAACTGGGGACTGCATGGTGGAATCGTTAAGCCAATTAAAGCACCCGACATTTCTGAATGCTATAACAGAGACGCTGCTTACGATATTGTACCATTTGAATACATATGGGACTATAGGGTTGGATTTAATTGTGATTAAGTAAGAAAATCTTTTTAAAACTGATTCTATAAAAACGCTATAAGGTAAAATGAGCTATTGATGAAAAGTGAGCAACAAGTACCCCAAAGGTGGTACCAGGAAGAGGCAAATATCGTTTATATTATCCCAAAAATATTCCAAAAATTTGACTGCTGTTGCTAATTTGTAACTTGGTTTTTTTAAATCAATAACTTTTAAGGCAGGAGAAATCGGATAATATTTTTGGAATTGTTCACATTGATCCACAATTAGACTGACCCTGGTGTCAGTTTCTAAGCGCCTTAAGACCATCTGAAGCAGGATAACATCTTCACGGACAACCTTTGAATCTCTTCGCAACCTACAATATCTTAACCAAACTAGCAAAAACCCTACAAAGTTACTCTCACTATGTCTCCATCGTATTCAAACCTTTGCCGTGAAATAAAGTGTTACGCACTTTTATGTTTCTGGATGAGGGCACTGACTGAAGCCAGCGAAATTACCGGGTATAAGAGACCTAACATATGTTGTCTCGGTCGTCGGGCGCAGTGCGGCATTGACGAAGAATATAACTGTTTATCAGTTGTTGGTCTCCTTAAATGGTCATGGTCATGATCAGGCGTGTCGCTTAGCATCAGGTGAGCATCTGGACCGTTCTGCACACTTTCACATAAAAAAAAACCCAATACGCGATTAAAGGAACGTCTTCGGACCACACAGCGAACTAAACTTAACGCTCGAACCAACTAATGATCGGAAGCAGTTAAAAAGTCTGATTGACCAATGTCTACTATCCATTAGTTAAAACTACTTGTTAAAACGCCGTTAAATATGACAACTTTTCAATGTAAAATTAAAATCCTGTTTAACAGAAAATACAACTTCGGATAATATTGCTATTTATCACTATAAAGATTAATGATATTAGGGATTTTCATATAAAACATCACTAATAGTATGTATAATCGTGCACAATTAAATTACTTATCAGCCGAACTTAAAATTGTGCTCGTCAGTTAACGGCTTTTTAGCTAGTAGATGGCAGAGATGACCTAGTTTAGGTCTCCTAGGCAATGATGTAAAAAAGTATGGATTTGTGATATGCTCACAAAACAATGGAAAAAAGTGTTCGAATGCAGTGACAGCACACATACACATATTTCGAATTTCGAACACATTTACCTAAACCAAATAGTACAAACTGTACTCTCTTCGGCGGTTCGTTTTTGAGGCACGGATGGCGTATCTACCTCTATATATACAGAATATATCATTGCTCCTAGGGTGCATTATTCGCGCGTTTTAATCCCATAGCGTTCGATGACTTTGAGGCTAGCATTAGGTTGACGACCGCATACGGTAAACTACTCATACTATTTCAATGGTCCACTATTGGATGGATGCCTAAAAAACTTTGCATAAATGCTTTGGAAGGGACGTGCAACTATTGGTCCCGGCTCCTATTTTGGAATGTGGGTATTCACCTCAATCCGCATACACCCCTCATTTCGGGTTACGGCCCAATCAACCCATGGGACGTGTGTCCCGGAAAGCGTATAATCTGAAATGGCACGTTATAGGCTACTAATTAATTATTAAAACTTTTGTTTTTAAAATTAATTTACAATCATTTATGCGAAACATTTGTTTTAAAATATCGATTTAATTTCATAAACACTTAGGCACAGATAAGCAATTATGTTAATTGAGACATATGACATGAAAGTGCCAAGTATCATGTCATTAGTAAATTGGATTCAGATAAGAGGCATGCTACAATTGTACGATGAGGATATTGTGATCTAATTAGATAAAACGCAGACCAAACTTGTGCGCAATTTGTCTCGTCACAAATGCATGTTGCCACTAGTGTCCTGCGGTTTTGCTCGCATTAATGAGAGAAGTAATGATACGTATTAGAACTTGTAGCAATTACCCAAAATAATTTGTCTACTGTACCTAAACTAATACTTGGGCCAACAGACTTGCTTGTTTTCTGTTATTAAAATTAATGAAATTGTTTTCAAACATGTTACGCTTTAGCGGACGTCAACTAGATATTAGTCTTTGGTAAATTTATTGCGACTACTGTTATAATGTTAATTTATTTAAATATTTCTCGAACAGAATCAAAATTAAATGGCTTTGATAATCAATAAACTAACTAGACGTGAATAATACGAAGAAATATGAAACAAAAAATGCCCGAGCCGTTTAACACATAATTGTATGTCATAAATATAACATTTGTATAACATTTTATGTCATAAATATAACATTTATGACATACATTATTCATTAAAATTTTACCTTAAGGGTACAAAATCAAAAGCACGAGCATACTACAATGTCACTATATGAATAAAATTGCTCAACTGACGGATGGGCATTATTTTGCCGCGAGCACATTATAAGAAGATTGTCTTAGTTAGTTTATTGTTTCATCATCAGCTCATTAAACGTCCCCACCGAGGAGCACGAGCCTACCCGTATAGGGTGATTAGGCCTTAGTCGTCCACGCGGGCCCAGTGCGGATTGGACGACTTCACACACAACCTTCGAATCTCTTCGCAGGCGTGCATGAAGGTTTCCTCACGATGTTTTCCTTCACCGCAAGAGCGTCGGATAACGTTATTTTCGAAATTCAAAAATACATTGGTACGTGTCGGGATTTGAACCTCAGCCCTCCCGGTAGGAAGGCGACAGTCCACACCACTGAGCCACCGACCCTCTAAATAATATAGTTTTGTTTATCTTACTAATAAATAAATGGCTACTGTTTTAAGTGTCCAAACCGTATTAATATCATCAGCTGAGATCCTATAAAGTACTATGAAGTTATCAATCAACGATGCGCCGGAATGGTACCGTGTTTTGTCAGCGCGCCGCTGCCCAAGCTGTGCCAACGAGCGCCTTCCGTCCGTCAATTACAATAATATTGCGCTATAAAATATATTGGAACTACTACAGTTCCTCTGAATAGATATGGGTGCGTTGCATTATATATTATCAACCTTTTTATTAGAAATTAGCTGTTCCCGCGGTATTGCCCACGTTAGATATCTCCCGTCTAGGGTACCTAAAATCGCTTCGCGCAGTAAAATATTGCTATGTTTTTCCAAATTAAAAAGTATTGTCTAAAATAAAAGTAGCCTATGTTTATCCTTATTAAATCAGCACCTGCCAAAAAAGTCCGGGTTTCATAGATTACCCGGAACAAACGGACAAATAAAATTGGTGTTATCGAATGTTTTATCCTCAAGCCGCCTCTTACGGTTCCACGGGAAAAGTAAAAACCTATGCCGCCATGGCAGCGGACAAAGCGCGTAAAGCATCTCAGAACACACGTAACACTTCAAGACTGAGATTCCGACCCCACCGGCTGGGGCCGTCGTCGTGAGTCTCGTAGGTTCGACCAGGCCCTATCCGCGTTGACGGTACGTTCGGTCGCAATTTTTCCCAAACTTAAACTTTTTGAATTCATAGACAGCCAGTAATATTATAAATTAGATGAAATAAAATTATGCGAAATATTAAATCCAGACAGATATAATATATCTTTAAGACGAACAAATAAAACGGAAAAGAAACAACGCATTAAGGGTCTACACTATTGACGAATATTTATGTGTAAAAATCCGTGGTCTTAAACTGCTCAGCTATTTCAGTGTTTATGATATATGTTACATTAAGTAATTGTTTTTAAAAAAGGCTACACTGTTGAGTTTTCTTGAGTGCTTCTTTCTCAACAGGCTAAACCACTGAAGCGCTTTTTTTTCAAAGCATCAAAATTCATATATTTAGTTTAGTATTTTTAATTAAGAGCGTCGGTGGCTCAGTGGTGTGGACTGTCGCCTTCCTACCGGGAGGGCTGAGGTTCAAATCCCGACACGTACCAATGTATTTTCGAAAATATATGTACGTTATCCGACGCTCTTACGGTGAAGGAAAACATCGTGAGCAAACCTTCATGCACGCCTGCGAAGTGATTCGAAGGTTGTGTGTGAAGTCGACCAATCCGCACTGGGCCCGCGTGGACGACTAAGGCCTAATCACCCTATACGGGTAGGCTCGTGCCCCTCGGTGGGGACGTTTAATGAGCTGATGATGATGATGATTTTTAATTATTTTTTATTATATTTTTTAACGTTCATAAGTGCTTTTTGTAAGCCTAATTTGAATAAAGAATTTTGAATGATATTTAGTGGGGAAGACATTTTCTTTTATGTCATAGCAAATACCTCATCTGATGGTAAATGTCACTACCGTCCACGTACATTTGCAATTATACCCAGAGGACACTGAAATGCATTGCCGGCCTTTTTAATACGCTCCTTTTTTGAAGGACGCCAGGTCGTATAGCTCAGGAAATATCTCCGGCAACAACTGATTCCGAACCGTGGTAAGAAGTTGCGACAAAAACGTACTATTGAGGACTTTCTATCTAGGTGGATGTATTTAGATGATGAGGATGAAATTTTGAGTTTTGCCTCAAAATATAGTGGCAGGAGGAACAAGTCTGAATTATCATCATCATCAAATCTTATCCGTCCCCACCCAGGGGCAAGAGCCTACCCGTACAGGAGATTAGTCGTCCAAAGACCCAATGCGAATTGGCCGACCACACGCACAATCTTTGAATTTCTTTGTAGGCGAGCGCAGGTTTGCTCACGATGTTTTACTTCGCCGTAAGTGCGCTGGATGAACGGACACATATTTCCGAATCCTGAGTCTGCAGAATTCCTGTCAATAATAAATAATCACCTGAGAAGGATTGAAATCGTTGTTCCTTCAGAAGTAAGTGGTCAAAGTTAGTGAAATCAACTTCTTCAAGCTATTGATGATCACTACTGAACGTAGGTCTTCCTGACTTTACGCCATATATCCCAGACCTCCGCTTTCCTCATCTAGTCTGTACCAGCAAACTTTCGCAAGGCGCCGGTCCTTCGTGCCGGAGGGTGACTACTCCTGAACTCGTCTGCTCCAACGGCTATCGGTTCTGCGACAAATGTGACAGGCCCACTGCCGCTTCAATTGACGATCCGGCGAGCTATTTCGGTGACTATAGTTCTCTTGTGGATAACATCATTTCTGATTGTATCATTAAGAGAGACCCCAAGCATAGCTCGCTTATTTACTATCAAGTAAATTCTCCACAAAACCTAAAAAAGTAGTTTGCTTATCTGATGGATTGCACTGGCAAGAAGTGCCCACTTAGATAAACAATTAACTAACAACATGCACACTATCACTCAAAAAGTGTCCGCGGCAAAAGTCCGCCCATCGCGTCAGTTGGGCAGAATTTTCATTCATAATCTCATTTTCATTCATAATCATTCATAATTGACGACCCATTTGGTGTTGCGGTTGAGAGGTCGGCCGCAACACCAAGGGTTCCGGGTTCGATCCCCGGGCAGTACAAACATTTGTGTGCATGAACATGTCTGTTTGTAATGGTCTGGGTGTTTTCTATGTATAATATGTATGTATTTACAAAAAAAAAATATACATGTATGTTTATCCGTTGTTTAGTACCCATAATACAGGCTTTACGCTTAACTTGGGGCTAGATGGCGCTGTGTGATTGTCAGTAGATATTTATTTATTTATTTAATCACGTCGCTCGCTACATGTCATAATGACATAGTAGTGTGCTCGTGCTTTTGATGTTGTACTCTTTCTATGACGCGTTAAGGTCAAAATGTTTAGTTGAATTATGTTACGTTCCAAATATAATAACTATACGTACCTATATGACATGGGGCTCGGGCATTTTTTGGTTGACGTTTTGTCGTGATTTGTTGATCTAATAGTGCCCTGGTACCCAATCCTCATAATATATTGAACAGTTCGTGTCACGTCACGACAATCAGTACTGACAAGCAGCTTTCGAGAGGTCGACGGCATTTGATAAAACGGAGCGCGCCAATCAACGCATCCTGCTGCGGAGTCGGTCGCTAGTGGCGTACTCAAAAAATTTATACTAGCTTATGCCCGCGGTTTCGGAAATATAATATTATTTTACGCTTTTGTATATGATGTTAAACATCTTTTCATCGGCTGCTAAAAAAGCTTCGTACATTGAAACAGCGAAAAGTCCCATAAAACTTCACCCCTCTCTTTTAAAGCATCGGAGGCCAATGTCTGAAACAAAATGTTCCAGATTTTTTTTGCTAGTGACAAATAGTGTGCGTAACAAGTTAGCGTTCTACAGTAAATATTGTGAAATGCTCCATACCAACTTCCACTTAACATTTTGGGGAAGTGGGGGGTTAGAATTAGACTAAAGGTAGCCTTTATCCGTATTCAGGTGACTATCTATCGCCATAAAAAATTTCATCAAAATTCGTTCAGCTGTTTAGGCGTAAAAGCGTAACAAATGAACAGACAGCTGAACAGGGTTAAGTTCGCATTTATAATATAAGTATGGATGTTTCGTATCGCAAAGCTAAGAGCAAATTTTAACCTCACCTTTAAAGGCTTCGGAGGCCAATTTATGAAGAAAATGATGCATAATTTTTTGTTAGGGACAAATAGTCCGCAAACAAAGTTTTAGCTTACTACTTCAAAAATTTTAACTTGCAAAAGCACCTAGAATAACTATAGCTGTATTATTGCAATAGTAATATAATATTCCTCAATAACAATATTTATTGATTCAAAATATCAATGCACATGATAAAGATAAATCCGTTTTCTAGTCAAATATCAACTTTATCGCAAAGCAGTAAGATTTTCTTAACAATATCACTTTTCAAAAGTACCCCAGTTAAAATTTAATATAAATCTATCAGCTCAAAGTAGTACAATAGCAGAGGGTAATAATGTCGGAGAGGTCAACTTACTGACACCCTCCGTGGGTCACAGTAAGTGGGGTTTATTAATTGTTATCTATTTGTGTCGGTTTAGTTTTGTTGCCGGGGTACTCAATTGAAAAAAACACGCCCTTGTACGTAGTACAAGTTACTCATACTCATACTCAATCATTTATTGCCAAACCATAATGTACATAAGATGTTACATAAAAGTGAAACCAGTGTTATGGACCCTGTTGGGCACGCAATATGAGGACTAGGAGAGAGGAAACATAACATTTTAAATTAGTAATTTTATTAGTTAAAAGTAACAAGTAAAGTAACAGAAGTGAGTTATTTGTTTAGTTAAAAGTAACAATAACACTCACTGTCCATGAGATTTCTAAGTCTCACTCAAGAATTAAATTAAAGTTTTAGGGATAACCTCTAACTTTCTGGACTATCTGCTTGTGGATTATCGAACAGCCCGCGCCGTTCCCTGCTAATACATACAAGGTTGGTAGACTATATTTAAATTTCCTTAGTCCGACAGAAAAAAAGAATAAGTTTATAATAGATATTGCCCTTTCTTGTCCCAAACTACGCATTAAAAATGAAAAGAATTTATTCAGCTTAGATCCTCACAGCTGAGTCCTACCAATGTTTCGGACGGTAGTTTTCTAATGAGAGTATATACTTACGACACTATATTTTTTCTCAATACGTCTAAATACATAGTTCAATAAACAGGCACGTGTCATTTACAGCTCTACATTAAGCAATTCAATGTTGTCCCCAGGTACACTCAAACAAGACATCGAACAATCCAGAACAATGTTAGTGCAGTGTTAATACAATATGTTCAGCAGACGATAGTTGATGCCAAAGACAATGGATTGGCAGTGAGTGACAATGTGGATCTCAGTGAAGTGCTCGTGGTGCAGGTTTATGGCTGGTGGTGGCCGTGGTGACGCTGGCGGCAGTCGAGGTGATGGCGTTGAGTGGACCAAATGTCTGCATGGTGAAACAGAAGTGAGTTATTTGTTTAATGAAATAGACAAGCATCGTATTTAAATAAAATGCTTTTACTAATATTTTGATGATTAATACCTCCAATCGAAGAAGTTTTTACATTTTTGTTATAGTGTTAAATCAAGAAATCTACTAATTCTTCTTCCTGTGTCTCCCTTTTATTTAATAATAGCTAGTTACGATAAAAGAAATAACTATAATATGCCTAACCACTAGTCGAACCGGCCCTGCTGTGGTTCAACAAAGGTTTAAGGTATCCTTGGCAAGCTTATTTAAATATGAGTCTGTATGTGTGTCTAATACAAATTATACTAGTAATATATTAAAGGATTAGCCTTTTGCCCTCGGATTTTTATTGTTACGTGGTATGCAATGTGACTTTCCTTAAGTATTGGTTTTAATGAACTGTAACTAATCATCATCGCAATCATCACGTACTACAGCATAATAAAAACCTATACTCACGGGAAGGTTTGCTTCCAAACGATGGAAAATCGGAACTCTGGAATGAAAGCAATTTCTATGAAAACTGCTTAAGTACCAACCAGAAAACATGATCTGAAACGTGATATGATAATACAATATATCTATAATTTAAGTTAAATTAATTATTTGACTAATTATTTCAAGTTCTCTTTCATATTCGTTACGTTGCTTTGGTTTAAGAATGATGTGATTATTTAAGATTTTCGACTAGCTATCTAACAATTTTCATAAATAATTTCTAGGTACAATATAACCAAAAGGATCAAGTACCGTGCACCGATGTCCGTCCGTACGTACGAGTGGTGTGCTCTCAATGCCACCAAGATGTTCGCGGTGGAACACTGAAATGAGGGATCTCACAAGGCTCGAGGTTGGGACCATTATTAATCCTTGTTTAACAATTACATCAATCCTTTCATTAGTGTGGAAACATATGTACAAGTGGGTGTTGCAAGCAAAAAAGAAGCTTTAAAATCTATTTTAAAAGACTAGACGCATTGTAATTGAGATTTGTTTTCAACAGTTATCTTTTTCAAACATTAAGTTAGGAGAGGCACAAAACAGATATATTTTTATTAAACGAAAATTTTGATATACCTAAACAGTATGATTGGCACTATAATAAACTAAACCTGCGGTAAGATTAATATCGACCATTGCTGAAATGAATTGTATTATCCCAAAATAAAATATTAGTTTTAAAT
Source organism: Leucinodes orbonalis (assembly GCA_019425675.1). Lineage (NCBI taxonomy): Eukaryota > Metazoa > Arthropoda > Insecta > Lepidoptera > Crambidae > Leucinodes > Leucinodes orbonalis. The sequence continues at coordinate 203,615 of PQWD01000572.1, forward strand.
TGTATAGAAAACATAACTATACCACCAGAACAAATGTTTTAATTATTAAGTTCAATATATGAAAACTATAAACAAAGATAAGTGGAACGTTGAGTCCTAGATTATGCAATTACATATATATCAAGGATAATTTGCAAATAACACATTTAAATAATGATTTACCGAGTTCCACATCACCAGTTATTAAAGTAATTTCTATCTTATAAGTGTTAGCTACATTATAAGTGGAATTCTCGGATCTATATCAAGTACTAGCTTTTGCGTGCGACTTCGTCCGCGTGGAATAGTTACTTTGGCCTAACGCTCTCTTTCACCCGCTACTTTGTTTATATAGGTGAGTTAAAAATGCGATATCTCATAAAATATTCATTTAAATTGAATGATGTGAAGGGCAATTTTGTTTAAAATGAAATACTTGTGATAAATAAAGTATTTATTTGGATAAGGATTGATATCATATTTATGAAAATTGCTTCGCAAAATGATGCATTATTTTAGAAAAATTTTTTAGCAAAAAATATGTTATAGGGAGCTAACCTCAAAAGATAGACATATGCTGTCCCGGACATTTTTGTAGACCTTTAAAAGGGTAACAATACTCTAATACATGACTTTTGCAAAACATTAACCGTTTACGCAGCGTACGCAGCGGAATCTCCAAGTAAGAAAATTTCCCCCCGGATTTTGAAACAGTATTCATTGCTGCTCCGCTTCTATTGCTTGTAGCATGATGATATATAGCCTATAGCCTTCCTCAATAAATGAGCTATCTAAAACTGTAAGAATTTTTCAAATCGGACCAGTAGTTCCTGAGATTAGCGCGTTCAAACAAACAAACTCTTCAGCTTTATATATTAGTATAGATAAATCCTTGAGCAAAATCTAGATCATTTGTAAGCTCAAATAGCTACTGGTGTGAAATAAATGATATCATTATCTCAAATATAATTTTCTTGGTAAGTGTGAATTGTCACAGCGGTTAAATATTTGTAGTTAAAAATCTATATAGCTAAAAGCGCTTCTTTTAATTTTATTATCAAAATTAACTTAATACAATTATTGCTTTAGTAATGACGCGATGACGTGAGAGTCAACGTTCAAGTAAGCGAGCAATACCGTGTGTGATATTACACTAACCATTTGGAGCCAGTTTTCACGGCCCCATAACACCAAAACGAATCTACCAAATCATGTCTACTAGGCGGTAGACTCGGTACTGAGTCGTCTAGGCTGGTACCAACGCAGTTCCAGATATCGTCCCTGAAATTGGAGTGTTATGCATTTTTATGTTTTAGGGATGAGAGCACTGCAGCTAGTGAAATAACCGGGTATAATAGACCTAACAACTGCTATCTCGGGGTTGACGGGCGCAGTGTGGCATTGATGAAGACTGTCTATCAGTTGTAAATTTTTCTTCAATGCCGCTCTGTCATGGTCAAGCGTATCACTAACCATCATGTGAGCGTCCTGGCCGTCCTGTATACTCTGTAACATAAAAAAAAACTCAAATTTAGTCGAGCCAACATTTTGGAGCACATATTTAAACTGCAAGCTAAATATGTGCTCCAAACATATATATCAAGCTTTCATAAACATATTCGAGTGTATTTTCAATCTTCTGTCGCAAACTGCATAGTTTTATCGCATTTTTAACAACCTGTAAACTATTTTATGAGTGTAATAATAATATGAACATATATTATTCCAGACCGAAGAGCGTACAGCAGAAGTGGCCGTCTGCTGCCCAGGGTACAAGATGAAGGATGTTTCCTGCGTTCCTATATGTCCTAATGGGAAAACTGGACCTGGCTGTTCCGAAGGTACACTAAACTTCTAAAGTTTTATATTTTAGATTTCTGTGTTTCGGGAAAGGCAGTAAACTACTGATAATGTAAGGCCAAATCTGTCTACTTGGACAAGCGGACGGCAGTCCCTACTGGCAGAATTATGAACCTGTCTTTGTGGTTTTTGTAAGTAAGTATTTTGATATAGTGGTAGTAGGAGTGAAGTATTATCATGATAATATAATAGGTATTATGTGATTGATAAGTCGTTTTTGCTTTACAATATGTCTAGACTGTCAACCAAATCGATGGGGTCCGAATTGCGTGAATGAATGTAAAGACTGCTCTGGACACGGGATTTGCTCCCCTACAACTGGCGAGTGCGTCTGCCACGACGGATGGCAAGGTGAGAGGTGCGTTGACGCATTTTAAATTATAAATATTTTTTTTTAAATCATTGGATCTATAATAAATATCAGCCGACATTCACACAGCGCTATCTTGCCCAAAGCAAGTAGCTTGTATTATGTGTAACAAACAATGGATAAATAGACTTTATGCCTACATTGTTTTGTTGTAAATACTAGATTTTATATAGACAAGTTCATGTCCATAAATGTTTGTGCTGACCGTAGATTGAACCCGGACCTTTGGTATAGTAACTGGCATCTGAATCCTAAGCACGGAGTCATCATTCTTTTGGACAATCAGTGTCCAAAACCTAACTAAACTGGAAATTTTGGGATGTCATGGATGTCAATTGAGATGGAATAACAAACCTAGGATTATTAATATAACACATGTAATTTTACAACACTTTTTGAAAACAAATTACATGATATAATCTAATTTGATTTCAGTTGTGAAACCGTGGTCACCACTACAACTACAACCACACCAGCAGAAGACTTACTAACTACTTCCATAGCTGCCACTAAAACCTCTACGGCTTCCACCACAGCATTTACACTTATAACTACCTCAACAAGTACTGTTAAACCAACTACAAAATCAGCGACACTATCCACCACCCCTGCTTTAGTTACCACTCAAAAAATACTTTCTAAATCGCAAATATTACTATCAAATGGAGAAGTAACGGATATTAGCACGAACAAAACGTTTCCCGCAATACATGTGGAAGATACTACTCTTACAACAAACAAGTCTGATATCAAGAATCTTACGACATTGGAAACATTTACAGAGAGCACAACACTTAGCAATATTGCAAATAGATCCATCTCTAATAGAACAGAATTGCCTGTCACCCCGACAAGTACTTATTCAGCTGAAAATATTAACATAACAAAGCCAATGAAATCATTTGCCTCAACAACTGTAAGAAGTAAAAGTATTCTGACTAACATGACTACAGTTAAAACAACTACTGAACTAAGCAAGTCTTCATCAACAACTGTTAAAGAAACTACACGCCACATACCGACTACAACGGCAAGAGTTGAGACAACAAGGAAACTTGAGACGACTATCAGGATATATCCAACAACATTAAAATTCAAACCCAAAGAAATATGGATCAGACCAGCTCAAAAAGGTGAATCCCCTGTAACTGAAATTAAGGCTAAACTTAATCATGAAGCACCTGTAAAATATAAAAATGCAACGAAGATTGATATCATACCGAATACAACGCCAAAAACTATTATTGTGTCAATAATACCGACGTCTGTATCTTATTCAACGTTTAAGAAAATAGCCTTTAACAACCGCTTCATATTTATCGAATAAGAACAATACAGTTGTGAGATCTTACAGTAAGTCTGAAGGGACAACTAAGCCGATGACTGTACTTACATCGACAGTAATCCCATATACAAAATTAATCAATATTTCATCATCAAAAAAGGACCATTTACTTCAACTTTGAGCACACCAAGTATTAAAACATCGACTGCACCAAATGTATCATCGACTATGGCCAAAGGATTGTCTCGCACACAATCTGTATCTGTAAATAATACAACTAACCGCATGGCACGCACTGTGAATGCTGTCACAGCAAAACTGAATCCTTTTAACTCTTTAACGACGATTTCTTCAACTAACTCAACTCCATTTCCACATCGTAACATTACTGTTGGAAAAACCACAATAAAACCCGTTACCCAAAACATAACGATTGCTTCATCAAACAAATATATGGCGACGAAACTGAATACAACTGTCAAGGCAAAAGGGAATACAGGGGCTGATGGAGTGAGCACGAAAGCAGTAGATAGAACTAACGAAACTAAAGTAATAGTTGCAACCTCTTACTCCAAAACTAATACAGTAACAACTGATAAGCCACAAGATGAAGAAACGTTTCATATTTTAACAGAGCCGGAGCACATTACAGCTGTGATGAGCGAGAAGGGGACAGAGAGATCTTCGATTGATCTGATTTCGGTGATAAGCATAGCCGGAGGAGTGATGATGTCGGTCATTACTGTTGCGGTGATTATTGTAATGATAGAAAGGTGTAAGAGACCGAGATATGAAGATGTGAGAAAAATCAATGATATAAGAATGCAAGTTATGATTGATAACAATGATGTGCCGCCGCCTTACGTAAGAAGCATTTTTCATACACCCTTGCCAGGTATTCAAACACTTTTTTACTTATATTATTAAATTTCAAACTCATATATATCGGCCCATTAGCTCAGTTGGTTAGAGCGTCGTGCTAATACCGCGAAGGTCGCGGGTTCGATCCCCTCATGGGCCACTATATCTTTTTAAATTTTATGTAATCTATTTTCATAATTTCAGATCCTCCTAATTTAGAAAAATGTCATTATCAACCCATTTCGACTTTGGACAGGAATTTAAAGCAGTTTATGAGGCCTGTAGTAGTACAAACAATTTCACCTATTATGTTGGAAAACTTTAGAGGTAAACAAGTCTTTGAATATATTGCAATAAAGCCGAACTTTATTTTAAAATGTTTTTATTTTTAAATATTGTTTTCTTTTTAGGTATTCTGGAATGCCATTATGACCATTTACCGCGTAGAAGCCATGATTTTGTGCCAACACCTACAAGATACTCAATAGCGCCATCTATTGAAGTCTGTGAACAACAGCTACAACGCGCGTCGCTTACGGAGTCTGCTATTGAAGCAATGAAGTGCGAAGCCAAACTCGATGTCATTGATACCACCACTTCTGAACCTTTGTATGCTGAAATACCTTGCTGGAGACCCCCATCAGAACACGCTGTGGAAGTTGTCAATTTTAATGGTGAAGCTGTGACAGAGTTATGATAAAAAAAATTATGGCGCTGTTCCGCATGCTTCAATATGAAACTCAGTTAATTACAAACCAGATCGATAGATGGTTAAATAATAAATGTTTGTGCTGTATTTATTTTTTCGAATGAATGTACTGTTTGCCAAAGACTATTTTAGTCGATACATTAAGCTGTTTTTGCAGATATTTATATGTTAGTTTATAAGTTGAGAAATAAAAATAAATACCGTTGTAAGTATATTAATGAGTTTAATTGAAATGGAAGAGACAAGTACTGTCTTAGAAAAGTTTTAATAAATCATCCAATGATTTTTTCCTTATTATCATTGATATCATATTTTTAATGTATTAATATAAACTTTAATAACCACAGAATCTGATAAGAAAAGAAAGACTTACTTAGACGTTTATTTTGTTTACATAACGGCCAAATTCTATGTGTGGGAAGCCCTAGTCCCTACAGTGGGACTTTTTAGGATAATTAATATGTTGAAATTAATAAAAATAAATTTTCAACGCCACACACACAAAAGTTTGTCCAACAAGAAATTAAACCAGGTTTTTTGGCTCAGGATAGTGAAGATCTATGTCTATGGGTGTCGGTGGCTCATTGGTATGAGCTGTTGCCTTCCGATCTGGAGGGCGCAGGTTCAAATCCCACCACTTGCCAATGAATTTTCGAATTTTCAAAATTATTTATGTACATAAACGTACGCTATAACGGTGAAGGAAACATCATGAGGAAACCTGCGTACGCCTGCGAAGAGATTCAAAGGTTGTGCGTGAAGTCGAGTTAAGTCGACCAATCTGCATTGTGCCCGCGTGGACGACTACTACACACTTTATAATGGGTAAGCTCGTGCCCCTAGGTTTTTTTAATGTTATAAGCGTACAAGACGGTCTGGACGTACACCTGATGGTAAGTGATACGCCAGACCATGACAGAGCGGCATTAAAGGAGACCAACAACTGATAGACAGTTATTATTCTCCATCAATGCCGCACTGCGCCCGTCACTCGAGACTACAGATGTTAGGTCTCTTATACCCGGTAATTTCACTAATTGGGGATGAATAAAGAGCTGATAATAATGATATCCATTTATTAGACTGTGATAATTTAAAGAGGGAGCTAGGTCCGCTTCAGTATCTAGTTTTCAACCAAACAAGATTATCTCATATACGTACAGAACATAATGTGGAAACTGCAACCCGATAAACAAGGTCAAGCGTGGTGCTGTAGATTGCGAAATTTCCTATTTGCACTGATAAATAAGTTCGAACAATATTGTTCGCAACTTATTTAATATAATAATAAATATAATAATAATAATAAATCATTTATTCAGTGCCAATAATACAAAGTTCTTAGTCTAAATTACAGTAAGGACACTGAAAGGTGCCCACTCAGCTTTATTCGAGGTACTTAGTAAGCACCGCGACACTGATCATTAGAGGGGGGACACTTTTTTCAACTTTGGAAATGTCTCTCTCGCGCAAACTATTAAATTAATAGAAACCTCAATACCATTTTTAAGATCTACACATTGATACCCCACCCATGGGGCTACGATGAAAAAAAATTTTGGGTTTTAGTTCATGTATGGGAACCCCAAAATATAATTTTTTTTCAACTTATTGAAACCAAATAACGGTTCACAGAATACATATACTTACAAAGTTTGAATAGTGTAGTGCTTAAAGTTACTACGAATTCATACAGACAGACTTGATGAATCTTAAGGTTTCCGATTTTTCCCATTTGGCTACGGAACCCTAAAACCAATAGTCGAAATGTAATTATATCAAACATTCTTACACAGAGTATTTCATCATCATCATCATTACAGCCTAATTATGTCCACTGCTGAACGAAGGCCTCCCCTAATGATTTCCACGCGGGCCGATCCCTAGCAGTTGACATCCATCTGCTACCCACCATCTTAACCAGGTCATCCGTCCATCACAGAGTATTTAAATAAATGTTAAACATTGGTACATTTCTGTTTTTCTGTGAATGTATACATAATTTCCATAGAAAATAACCAGACTAATACAAACATATTCATGCATATGTTTTTTTATGTTATAGGGAGCAAACGAGTAAGAGAGACACCTGATAGAAAGTGTTCAACTCCGCCCATGAACAACGGTGGCACCAGAAGCGCCACCGGTGCGTTGCTTGCCTTTAAGGAAGGAATACGCTCTTTCTTGAAGGTTCCTATGTCGTATTGTCAGGAAAATACCGCTGCGGTAGGTCATTCATATTAGCGAAGTACGTGGAATAAAATTGCGCATAAATCGAACTGTAGACGAACGCCAACCATCAAGATGATGAGGATGGAATTTCATTTATGGCGGGTAGTCCGGTGATGAAACTCAGCAGCAGGTAATGATCGAACAGTTCGTTGGACAGGTTCCAACGAACCCCATTGTGCGGGAATGGAATCTAGCCAGTACAGTAAGCCAATTTAACCACAGCCATTAAACACACGTATCGCCCTAACCTTGGGATGGGTGATTTCATAAAACTTAATAATAAAAATTTAAGCCAAAACAATAAAAAAAATTGTGACGTAAATATAAACAACCATGCACAAAAATATGCAAATCTATCAGTATTATCTCACTGTTTCCGATACAGAATGACGACATCTTTGCTAACTGGAATCAGGGTTCCGTAAGTTACGAAAGAACCACGAATAAACTTTAAGGAAAAATACAACGTAAACATATAATTATGGTTTTACGACCAAGGTCATTAATATAGTAACATGTGTAATGTACCACCGCTTTGGTGTAATTGTTGAGAAAGAACCCGAAAGGTTCGACCGCGCGGTACAATATTTGTATAAGTTAGCGGTCTAGTCAGCAATAGGCCGTTGACTGGGCACTTTGTGTGATACCTAGTATAAGACGGAACAGAAACAACTAACGCTACCCATCACTAATCAATTAATGAGTGGTGTCACATCACTAATATCTCTCTCTTGCGATAAGATTGCACGCGGGAAACAATCATAATGACTAAGATTAAATCTAATAATAAATGCTATTGTAATTTGTTTATTTTGACTAGGTATTTTGCAATATACCGACGGTTTATTATCAGATTTTACAGCATCTCGTTTACACGTAATACGACACATATGTAATTTTGACGAAATAACAAATTTTTTCTTCGTGCATATGAATAAACGGTACAAATGGCCAATATGACATTTTTTTTTCTGTCCGTAAATCTGTCTGTTTGTTCCGGGTAATCTCTGAAACGGCTGGGTGGATTTGAACAAAATGAAATATCGAAAAGCTACTTTTATTTTAGACATCAATTTTTATTTTAGTAAAATAAAGCAATGTTTTGCCGCGCGGCAGTCGCATGTCGCGTGACTTAACGAAGCGTTTAGGTTATGTTTTTCTGTGGGAGAATATTTAATAAGACGTGTAATTCCGCGGGGAACAGCTAGTCCTATTTATTAATATCACGTTATGTATTTATAATTTATTTATTTATTAATATCGACAGTTCTTAATTTGATCTTCTCTCCTTAAATAGAACTCCTTTTTAATGTACGGAACCCGTGAAACGCTATGTTCGTCATGTTGACCTCAAGCGTGGGCCGCAAAACATTATAATCTCAGTACATAACTAAACGTTAAGTGAACTAGTCATCCTAAGTAAGGTAATCATTCTGTTTAATTTTATTTATTATACGTTTTTTAAAACATTCTTACATCATTATAAATATTTTCTTAAATCTTTCTTTGTTATTTTTTTATAATTTTTAATTTAATGTTATTCTGTAAACACCTAAACTGAATAAACACTTTTCATTTTTCATTAGTTTTTAAAACAGAATAACTCATGTTAAAAACATATTAATTGTGTAAACTTAAAATTGCTTTTAGTTATTAACTGACGTAGACAGATTAAGTTTATTGACAGGTGACAGGTGATAGGTGATAGGTGATGAATTGTTGATGATAGTGCTAAAATAAATGTTGCATATTCAAAAATATAAGCGAGTGTCACATGAATACCATTTGTTTGAGATACACAAATAAAACGTTCCATATATAAGTTGAAAAGACTGTCCGAATACACAAATAAATTAAATAAATATTACCTCGCATAACCTCGCGACATGTTTCAATTTGTTTTTCATGAAAAAGGGAAATGTGTTTCAATTTGGAAGATCGAGTATTTTATAAAATAAAATTCCCAACATGAAATGTTTCGAAGTTGTGTGTGAAGTCGTCCAATCCGCACTGGCCCGCGTGGACGACTAAGGCCTAATCACCCTATACGGTAGGCTCGTGCCTTGGTGGACTTAAAAGCTGACGATGATGATGATGATGATGAAGGATGTTTAGGAAAAAATAAAATAACAAATTAACAAAAATAAGGATATTTTTTAGTAATTAAAGATCCTTTTCGATATAATGAATAATTCAAATAGCTGCATTTATTTTATTTCTAAAAAAGTTTGCCTTTCTTTGCTTGCAAAGGGATTGTTGTTGTCAGTGTAAATGATAATGTAATGTAATAACAATGTAATTACGATTCGCATTTCTTCGAAGTTATCCGCACTGGACCCAAACCCTATAGCCTTAGAGCAATAATAGTATATTTACTTTATCCTTTAGCCTTGATCCGCGGAAGGCTGTGACTCCGCACTAGGCCCAAAACTCGCCATATCCATATTATGTAGGAAGGCACGTGCCCTGTAGTGGGCTAATAAGCGCTGCTTATGAGTCACATTCCTCTGTTTTCCCAGTAAAATGCGGCTGTTAGTTTTGGCGGCGGGTGATTTCTGCCGGCGCGTTTGACCTCGACACACAGTCTGCAAATCCGTTAAGGGAGGCCATAGCAGCTCCAATACCGTGGCGGGACTTGAGCAGGTAAACTTTTATACCAAAACGTGATGTAGACTTAACGACACCAAGTGTTGCGGTTCATCCCGGTAGTATAAACAATTGTATGCATTAACATGCTGTTTGTATTGGTCTGAGTATGCATTTACAAAAAATGCTATCTGTTGTTAGCATACTACAAGCTGCTGGTTCGATCGGGAATCACATGCACGGGGCAGTACAACCATTTGTGTACCGGAACTTTCACAGCTTGTTCGATAAAGTATTGATAGACGATGATATTTTTTCCAAAATTTTGGAAAAAAATATATCGTGAGCATAAACACGTGTGTTTGTATTGGTCTGTAATAAAAATATGTATGTATTACAAATAAAGTTCTCATCAAACAGACCAATACCACTGAAGCGTTTTTTTTTTTCAATTACGAAAAATGACTTATTTTTTATTTACTGTTGTTTTTGACGTCCATAAGTTTTATTGTAAGCATAAATCGAATTTTAAATTTTGATTTTGGCTATATTGTTTACCAGCCATACATCCGAACGTTTCAACAATAAAGTCATGAACTAGTTTTAAAAAGTAAAGATTTATTAGTAAACATTCATACAAACCGTCATCCAATGACATAATCTGCTCTCTGACCTTGTGTATGTATGGGCAGTCTCATGAATACTAAGTACCCTGAAATGATAAACTACATGTCAAATTATACCTACGTACATGTATACCTTTATTTTATCAACTTCTTGGTAGCTACAGGCTAAATTCTAATTTTATCAACTTCTTGGTTGCTACAGGCTAAATTCTATTTTATCAACTTCTTGGTGGCTACACTAAATCTAATTTTATCAACTTTTTGGCTACAGGCTAAATTCTAATTTTAACAATATAACATACTGCTGGTTTTACTTTGTAAGAATTGAATATTTTGTATTGTAATACACACATCATTACGTGCAGTTTGTTTGAAAAAAAACCTCTGAATTTCACTATTTCCATTAATTTAATGGTATGGTTCTTTTTGCGCTAAAATTTAATACGTTTCCTGAATCCGTTCACAAAGACGTAGCGAGGTATAAAACATAATATTGACTCAGTGCAACCTTCTTTACTATGTTGAAGTATAGAAAAAGGAATGCTAGTTTCATACAAGCAAATAAATTGTGCACAAAGTCACTCAAC